>CM046377.1:4697097-4768702 GCA_025413485.1 Ficus microcarpa | reverse complement strand
AATAATCGGAATATCTCGGTTCCAATACGAAGAAATCACACACAACCAAAAAGAAGAAAAAATAAACGAGACAGTATTTATTTGCAACAAAGTCTATACTCCTATCCGACATACATGATGAGTTCACATAAATTCTAAGAAGTAAAAGGAGATCAATAATCGGAAGCAAGAAGAAACACTAACAATAAGATAGAAATGTTAAAGCAATAATTAAGGCATAAGGTGCAAATTCTGAAATACTTGGTTTGATAAAATAAAGAGAGCAATAGCACATATAAAACAACATAGAAATACTATGACTACCAATATCAAGTTTGGTTTCAAAACGCCTTTCAAACGTACCTTTCATGATGCTTGAAACATAGCTTCTCTCTTTCTTAATGCTTCTTGTTTAGCCTCCCTTTGGGCCTCTTCTCCGGCTGCCTTTTCCATCTTGCCCTCATTTTGCGAATGCACTTGATGTTTGCTGCTTCGTAGCTCCTCATTTAAGAAAATATAACCAAAAACCAAAAACAAAACTAGTTAATAACAATATAAATAACAAGACTATAACACGTAATAATATAATAAGCTAACAAATAGGTAAAACAATATCTATCACCTTCATTAAATACCATGCTTGCTATTTACTTCCCCGTAACCCATAATTCCTCAAGCCAAATCGAACAATAATAAGAGTAATAGAGGCACTGGTTAACAAAAATGGCAATAGTTATTTAAAAAACAAAAACGTTTTACTTGTTGCTATTCTCATTTATCATGTAAACATCAAAATTAGTAACACCAACAAAAAAAAAAAAAAAAGTACTTTAGTTAGGAAAACAGTACCTGTTTGTGTTGTTTGACAAGGTATATGTCCCATAAGCCCGGCATTATATATGGATTTTGTTGACTATGTGAAAAATTCCCAAGGTAGATGACCTTAAGAATTTATTAACTAAACCTAGACCACAACTCCTTGCAGTCCAAGTTCAGTGTCACAATTAACCCCTGTGACCAAGGTTGGTGTCGCATTTAACCCCTGCAACCAAGGTTAGTACCGCATTTAACCCCTGCGGCCTAGGTTAAGTGTCGCATTTAACCCCTGCGACCAAGGTTAGTACCGCACTTAACCCCTGCGGCCAGGTTGAGTGTCACATTTAACCCCTGTGATAAAGGTTGAGTTTCACATAGTCAAGTTTTCAAGTATAAATATATGTATATATATAAGTTCATATACATAAACATGGTATAAGTATATATAGCCCCTCGTTCCCGAAAAAAAAAAATGTTAGTAAATTTTCCAAAAGAGTTTAGAAAGTGATATGCAATTATAAAATCAACATTACATCAAATACATCAATACATGATAAAACTATATATATAAAAGAGAAAAACAAAATTGTTGCGCATGGTTGGTCGCATCCAACAATTTTTTTCCTGCAAACAACAAAAGAGAGAAAAACTAGACAGCAACAAAGTTTATACTCCCATTAAAGAGTTCACATAAATTCTAAATTACAAGGAGATAACAAAATCGGAATCTCTCGATCCCAATACAAAGAAAACACACACAACCCATAAGAAGACAAGCAAAAAACGAGACAGTAATTATTTGGGATAAAGTTTATACTCCTATTAAGGAGTTCACATAAATTCTAAGAAGTAAACGGAAATGAATTCTCGGATTTTCGGTTCCAATACAAAGAAAAAATATACAGCCTATATTCTCAATAAAGAGTTCACTACATGAATTGTAAGAAATTAAAAGAGAAACGATTGACATTGTTTTATCCAACACGCATGATGAGTTCACATAAATTCTAAGAAGTAAAATGAGGTCAATAATTGGAATCTCTCGGTTCCAATACAAAGAAAACACACTCAACCTATGAGGAGAAAGAATAAACAAGAAAATAATTATTTGCAACAAGGTTTATACTCCCATTAAGGAGTTCACATAAATTCTAAGAGGTAAAAAGAGATTTGCAACAAAGTTTATACTCCCATTAAGGAGTTCACATAAATCCTAAGAAAAAGGAGATAAATAATCGGAATCCCTTGGTTCCAATACAAAGAAAACACACACAAACGATACTCCTAGTGCGGAGTTCACCACATGGATTGTAAAAAATAAAAAGAGACAAACAATATAACAAGGAAGAAAAATGTCACTATATTTGGATAAATAATCGGAACACACACGCATGGATTGCAAGAAATAAAAAGAGACAAACAATATAACAAGGAAGAAAAATGTCACTATGTTTGGATAAATAAGGAGTTCACATAAATTCTCAGAGGTAAAAAGAGATTTGCAACAAAGTTTATACTCCCATTAAGGAGTTCACATAAATCCTAAGAAAAAGAAGATAAAAAATCGGAATCCCTTGGTTCCAACACAAAGAAACACACACAAACCATACTCCTAGTGCGGAGTTCACCGCATGGACTGTAAGAAATAAAAAGAGACAAACAATATAACAAGGAAGAAAAATGTCACTTTGTTTGGGTGGTATTTTTCCACCACCAATTGTCATCATAACCACCAAAGACACTGGCATGCATTTCCTAAAATACAAACAGATCGTTCTACAATCTCGGAATAAGGCGCAAATTCTAAAAAACTTAGTTTGATAAAATAAAAGGACCAATAGAACATATAAAATAATATAGAAAGACTATGACTACCAATACCAAGTATGGTTTCAAAAAACCTATCAAACGTACCTTTCATGATGCTTGACATGTACCTTCTCTTTTTCTTAATGCTTCTTGTTTAGCCTCTCTTTGGACCTCTTCTTCAGCTACCCTTTCCTTATAACCCTCATTTTGCGAATGAACTAGCTATTTGCCGCTCCGTAACTCCTCATTTAAGAAAATATGACCATAAACCAAACACAAAAGTAGTTAATAACAATATAAATGACAAGGCGCTTAGAAACTATAATACATAATAATATTATAGGTAACAAATAGGTGAAACAACACATATCACCTTCATTAAATTCCATGCTTGCTATTTGCCTCTCCACAGCTCATAATTCCACAAGCCAAATTGAACAATAATAAGAGTATTAGAGGCACTGGATAACAAAATTAGCAAAACTTATTGAACAAAAAAAAAACGCTTTATTTGTTGCTATTCTCAAAAATTAAAAAGAAGTGATGAACGTGAATATTGTTACATTAAAAAATGAGCCATTTGTCCTTGCTCCTCGTTCTCCGAACAAACAATATGAAGGATCAGTAACGCTTCCAAATTGAGCATTAAGGAATCTAACTTCATTTAGAAACTAAACTAGCCAAGGAATTAATTTTTTTTCTAATAAAATTTGCTTCTTATTTATCAAACCTAGCATGAAACCAAAAGTAGATATACTAATTTTAGAAAGAAAACTAGTACCTTTCTCCATTATTTAATGTACTTGCTAAACACCTCTCCGCAACCCCATAATTCCATGTGTCAAATTGAAAAATAAAAGATGGATTAGAACAACAAACAACAAAATTAGGAACTTAAATAAATAAGGAAACGATAACTGAGTAGATATTATCAATATGTTAAAACAAAGCTTAGAGCATGAATTTTGTTATGTTTAAGCTTGAGTGCAACCAGGCTACTAACAAGTTAAATGAAAATATCATTTTTTGAATACGTAAGATAAAAAAAAAAAACCCACTAAAGTTGCATACAAACTCAGTTTATCAACTGAACTGACATCTTCCACACTATACAGTGAAAAGGGTAAGTGTCTCCACTCAAAAAACTGTACAATTCGGAAAATATCATTTCAACTAATAATCAAAACTTAGTAAATGGAAGTAAATGACAAAATTTGTAGTTATAAAAGAGAGACAATTAGGTACTAGCTATTATCAACAAAACAAAAAGAAGGTACAAGTATAAACACTGATACGTTAAAGATATTCGTGTTACAACATTAAACTTTTTGGTAAAAACAAGTAATTTAGTAAGGAAAACAGTACCTGTTTGTGTTATTGGACAAGGTGCATATCCTGGTATATGTCCCTCCATGGCCCCTCATTCCAAAAGAGTAAAATCAGAAGAAGTGAATGTAAAAAGTACTATAACGTAAGTGTGTAAAATAATATTAGAACCTAACACATAAAGATGCAGATTACAAGTGTTTGTGTTGCACGTTTGTAGTTAACAAAGAGCATTCATTGAAGATTTGCATTGAAAAAAAAAAAAAACAAAACAAAACAAAAGAAAAGAAAAAGCAAAAAGAGCAGCCATACACATAGAAGAAAAATTGATGTTATCCCACAAGGCAAGACGAGATTATAGCAATTGTCTCACGAAACAAACAACTATAGCAACCTAATTTAGAACTAAAACATAGTTCTCTAACTACTACTGCTACTACTATAAGCTAGTCAAAGTCCTCTAACTTTGACCAGATATTGTTTACCGACGTTACCTTGGTAGTGCGCTAATTCAGTAACTTACGGATTCCATTTAGGTGTTAATAAGTTTTTTTATCATTTAACTACTGCTAATACTACCGTAATGCTACTTTTTCCAACTACTACTGCTACAGCCAATCCTATTGCTACAACTACTAATACTGCCACTCCTATGCTAATGCTATTGTTATTGTTATTGCTATTGCTACACTACTTCTATTGCTGCGCTACACTTACTACAACAGCTACTCCTAATACTAGAATTATTGCTATTGATACTAACTCCTACTTCTATTGCTATATAACTACTAATGCTGATACTAAAAGCCAGTCAAAGTCCTCTAACTTTGACCGGATAATGTTTACCGACACTACCTTCGTAGTGCCGCTAATTTAGTAACTTACAGATTCCATTTAGGTGTCAGTAAATTTTATTATCATTTAACTACTGCTAATACTATTGTAATGCTACTTTTTCTAACTACTACTACTACAGCCAATCCTATTACTACAACTGCTGCTACTGCTACTCCTATACTAATGCTATTGTTATTGCTATTGCTACACTACTTCTACTGCTGTGCTACACATACTTACTAACTAGTACTATAGCTACTCCTGATACTAGAATTATTGCTACTGATAGTGATCTCTAGCTTTCAGATTGTTTCAAAATTTACATTTCCCTCTACAAATTATTTATTGCCCATCTTAGCCTATGGTGAGTTTCAAATGAAGGCAAAAGTAATAGGTCTAGACAGTTTCCATAGAAAAAGAGGACGATGATCGAACCACTGAGAACATAAATTGGTAAAGTTTAAGGCTAGACTGACTAGGGGGATGAAAGAAGGTCAAGTGGCAAAATGATACAGCGGGCCTTTTTAAACAAAAAGTACTTGTTATCCATCTAACTTATCAACTCAAACCTGAAGAAGATAGACCACAATGTCCATTCATATTTGTCTCAACGTACAATTCTCTAGAGACCACGAGAGGTAGTAGTCGCTCCCACAGACAAATAAAACCAAAGGCAAAAGGACCTTGATAAAAATAAAGAGCAAAACTGTGACATACCTGGTTACAGGACTTTGGACAAGTGAAGAAGACTTGTCAGTTTTTTTAGGCTCTGCAATTAAATTTTGTCAGTTTTGCATATTTTTTTCCTTAATTTTGACAAGATCCTTCAGACTCATACACTACCGATATCTTATTCAGAACATAAAAGGCACGAACTTAGCTCATGAGAATCAAAACGAAATGGTACATCACCAAGATGTCAAAATCACAACCAAAATCCACTACGGGAAATGTTTTACCAATTTAATCATATATCCTGCAAGATCATGCCAAAGACATGACAGTCAATGATGGATTTGGCTCTTTGTCCAAGAGCAAATAAATATATCTCAATCACACGCGAGAAACAGAAAGCATTATAATCAAATTCCTCAAATATAAAATAACAATGAGAGGGGGAGGGGGGGTGAGGAAGCTCAGACTCGGTAGTCTTTCATCAAAATATAAATTTGTAAGATGCTTTTGTTGACTTCTAGAAGCACACTTTCATGAGGATCTATTGACCAAAATTCATACCCATGTACCGATGAACTTGCTAATCCATTGGAAATTTAGTTTTTGCTTATATGATAACACAAGACATAAGGAAACACAGGGCAGCAACAGAAAATAGACAACCAAACACTTCCGAAGTTCAGGCTACGAAAGAATGTCAACATCAACATCAATCAATATGCTTCTAAGTTCTCAATCCTAGGTTTCCTCAACTAATATCCATATGAATCTCTTCACCCATAAAAGCAATCAAGTTCAGCAGCATTAACACATGAAAAGAATAAACAGCATGAATTACCAGATTCAGAGCGCCATCAGTTCCAAGCTTCCAGTATCCATCAAAGCTAGAGCCCCATCGAAAAGTATCAAAAGCCAATCATTTCTCAATGAGTGAAAACAGTTTCATTTCGTCTAGGTGGTCTATCAGGAATTGACCCCGGTTTAAACTTCGAAGCCTCATGTTTTGCCGGTTCATGCGGCACAGCTCTATTACTCTGAATGAGCATTTGCTTGAGATCATAGAACACTTCGGTGTCATGCATAGTCAAGAAAGTCGTGGCAACCCCAGTCTTCCCTGCACGGCCAGTACGCCCAATATGATGAGTATACATTTCGATGTTCCCCGGCATATCATAGTTGATGACATGAGCCACATCAGGTATGTCAATACCTCGACCTGCAACATCAGTGGCAACAAGTACATTGTATATATAAATATACAAATAGTACTTGTTATCCAAAAAGTACTAGTTCAATATCCAAAAAGTACTAGTTAAACAAAAAGTAATTGTTATCCATCTAACTTATCTATAAAAATAGAATATCTTTAAAAAGTACTAGTTTAATAATAATCACTCAAACCTTGTTCATTGGACAAAATAAAAACTATCAACTCATTGAATTTTTGAATGTAGAAAATAAAACAAACAAATAATCAACTAGTATCAGATATAAACTCTACCTTTCACCCATATAGGGGGAGCACTCGTTCCATTTGCTACAAGGAAAGACATTGCAATATCTTCACATTTCCTGGAGAAGTCAACACAACACGTATCATGGAGTTGCATTATTCATGACAACAACACAAACTCAATGGACGATTGTGCAAGAAGGGAAAGTAAGCTAAAAAAAAATAACAGGAAAAAAAATCCTGTTTTTGGTCGTATATTCTCTGATTGAAGCCGGCATTTCATTTGTATACATGCATAAAAACTAGTGTACCTTTCCTGCATTTCATTTGTATACATTTCATTAGAATAGCATATCCTTTCCTGCATGCAAAGCATGCATTTTAGCAAGAATGCATAAAAACTAGTATTCCCAAATGTCTACAATTGTGTTCTACTACTTGGGTCTAAGACATTTTTAATCATTTCATAAAATGTAAATGAAACGTGAAAACAATGCTATAAACTGAACCTTGATGGTATATAATGGGACTAAAACATGAACTTAACAATAGAAAGTCTCAAAGTTTCAACCTTTTCTGTCCTCTACGCTAGAAGAGGAATAGGTTATGCTAACTGGTACTAAAAAAAATAACAAAAATTAAGATTCTGGGCTGCTACAGTACCATTTTCTGCAAATTTTCGAAAATAAATGCAATCAAAATTCCTGATTTTCTCATCCATAAAACTATATGGAATTCCAAAAGGATCATATGCATATTTTCAAGATGAACTTTCCTGTTTGAGTTTAGTTTTGGCCCCAAATAAGTAAAAAGCTAGAAACCCGGTGCACGGCTCGCGAGCGCAATGAGCGCCAATCCGATGCGAACGCAGAGCAAAAGCTTGATCTTCACCGATCCAAGGGTCAAGATCGCAACCTGCTGGAACCGCTGCATCGTCCGGCGGTTAAACAAGCTCCCTCTCATCGCCGCCGTGGCTGACCAGGAAAAGAAAAAAAACCTCGGACAGAGGGAGTGAAAAAGCACCGCGGAAGACGAGTTGCGAGGATGAGTCGACCCAACACCATCAAAGAACCAAATACTTCCTTCTCTCCGGTTCCACCACGGGGAAAAAGCCCCCAAAGGAAGCCCCAATGACCGAGAGAGAGAGAGAACAGAGAGAACAAAGAAGAGCGCTATTTTGTAGACCATAGAATAACCCAACGGTCAGTTTTTCAAAAGAATATGATTTTGGTCAAAACCCCAAATTTGGCTACGAAGAAAGAAACTGATCAGTGAGAGAGGAGAGAGAAAGAAGAGAGAGAAAGAGGAGAGGGAAGGAGGAGAAATAGAAAGAAAATTGATGTTTGGTTGTTGCTTTCTTTGATATTTGTTTGGCTTTTGGTTACAGAAGCTTTTAACATGGCAGCGAAATTCGCTGGCAAGCAAGAAAACTAGGCGGACAAGAAAAAAAAAAAAAAAAAGGACGTGATCTCAAATGAACTACTCAAGAACTGAATGTGTTTGACACTTGAAAAATGATAATATAGCTGCCAAATCTCAATTTTCAATTGAATTCAAAAATGAAAGTAAATGAAGTAAGGAAGTTAGTTTTATTTCTTAAAAAAAATAAAGTGCGTTAAATAAGGAGTCGAGAAAGAAATTGATTTTTTATTTTTTTTGGCTAGAATGAAAAAGAAGGTGAATTGACGACGTGAATATGTGGTTTTTGTTTTCCAAAAAAAAAAAAAAACTCTAATGAAATATCTCTCGCAACTTGATTTATGGTAGGGTAATTTATGAAGGAAAAAGTAGTGAGTTTCAAATTTTGTTCAAATTTATAAATAAGTTTAATAATGCGTGTATTTTAAAAGGGGTACTCTAAAATGGCCATTTTGCGTAAATGTTTCAGTTGGAAATGAAAAAAATTTTAATTTTCTTTTTACCACTATGGTGGATTGGTGGCAAAGAAAGCCTATTTAGAACTTTTGTTTCTATCAGGTCTCAGGTTCGAGTCATAACGTACGTAAAGTCTAGTCTTTGGTAATATGAGCCATGTGATGTCTATTCTTTAAGCCTGGGGTCTATTGTTGTGAAGACCTAGAATCAAGTTATTTGTCATTCCATCGGTGCAATCAATGGGTCACTCAATGACCATTGGAACGGAGGCATGGGGATACCACCAATCCCCTTTTCATTTGCCAAATAAAATAAAATAAAACAAAATAAAAAAAAGATTTTCTTTTTAGTGTTTATTAATTTAAATTTGACTGAGTTAGATTTGTTTTGCATATTGATTCAATTTGGGAATCTAGATAAAAAGCTAATACTAGTTAGTAACCTATATTGGGTAATATTAGTTAGTACGTGCTGTTGAGTTTTCGGACTATTTTTTTAATGAGTTATTTGTGTCACCTATTACTAAGAAACAATATATATTTATTTAGCACTTGATTAATTTTGTGAAACTTTTGATTTTATAATTAATTTTTACTTTATTCTTTGCTTTTTGTTGTTCACAATTTTCGTTCTAAACTTGTGTAATTTTCAAATAGAATAATTATATTAACGATAATCTGAAGCAGTTTGGGTTGCCTCAATCCAAATATTCCATCAAACAACTTAGGTTGAGGATTTCTTACCTTAGACAAAAAAATTTACGTTCAAATTTTTTGCCACATTGATCATAAATTATGAAGTTGTAGATTTTATAATATAGTTATGCCATAGATAAGGTTTAAAATAGAATAATATAACCTTATATTATTAACTAAATAATGAGTATTTCTAAAATATTCGACTTTGTGTCTACTCCCTATTTTATCTCTTTTCTTCGGCTCATGTATCCAATGATCAAGAGATATTTTATGAAAAAACTTAACACATGTCAACAGAGCTATTGTTTTTTAATTAAAAAAAATGCCTCCATATGGTAAGTATGTCACTGTACTAAGACATTCAAACAATCCAGAGCGACTCTACTCTTGTTGTGGGTGTTTCGAAAAGCACAAATGTTTTGTGAAAGTGAAGATGTCGTGGTTGCTGGAAGGACATGTATTAATTGTCCAAAGTTAATGTATAGAAGGTATTCTTACATCAGGTTCTTCCCTTTGTGAATGGCTTTGTTTTCAAATCCCAAAATCATTAGACATGTGTACCTTGTAGGGAAAAAAAAAAAACACCTCGATAAATTTTACATACTGATTTCCTACATTTCACGTATTTAAATGAAAACATCTATTTTCTCTTCTTGAGGAGCATATAGAGAATAGCCAGAGGCCGCATCACGAGCATAATGAGGTCGGTAAAATGATTACGTTCGTCTATCTATACATCTATTTCTATATGTAAAATTTATCGAGGTGTTTTTTTTTTCCTACAAGGTACACATGTCTAATGATCAATTGTTTTCCCCTAAAAGAAGATATAATTATTTTAATTCCACCGCATTCTTATCATAATAAATGCCCCATTTGGTAATCAGGTTTAACTCAAACTAAACTGTATTTTTTCATCTCAATTACAATTATATGTAATTGAGATAGAATAATATTTATATTAAAAACCTTTTTAACATATATAAATGTATATATTAAAATAGATTCACAATATAAAGTTATATTGATAAATTGGTATACATTACATCATTATTGAATTCAAATATTTTGAATTATTATGTAAATTAATTTGTAATTATTCTTACATTGTTTTAGTATAAATTAATGTTTCAGTCTTATACTATAATGATAATATGTTAATTTTACATCATTAATAGCGATACAACTAAAATTAATTTGTAATTAAACAATATCTTTAGTAAATAATTATTATAAAGATATTGTTTATAATAACAATAAATAGCCTTATGTACATATATTTTTAGTCCTAAATAACTTATAATTGTGATAATATCTTTCTATAAAAAAAACGAAATTGAAAGAGAGAAAATCAAAGGGTTTGAGGCGCAGGTAAATAATAATGTCCCCAACTTCTATTTCGTTTTTTTTACACCTAAATAGTTTTTCTAGCTCATTTTACCGACCTTGTTTTGCTATAAACAATGATGGTAAAAAATCATTAGACATGTGTATTATGTGATCACAAAATTTTTATGATAAAATAAGATAAGATAGAAGAAATGGTCATGCCAAGTTTTTATTTTTCTTTAAACAATAATAATAAATAAAATATATATATATATATATGTATCTATGTGTGTGTGTGTGGTGTGAAAGTGCCATACACGGCCTAGCCAGCCAGGCCTGTTGGGCCCATCTATAGGCTAGAAGCCCACGGCCAGGGGCAGCTGGCCCAGTGGCAACAGCCGGGAAAAAAAAAGGTAAATAAAATAAATAGAGAACTTAACCAAGAATCTTTTGATGCGGAGATTACCAAGAAAAGAAAACACTCCAAACAAATAAAAACATGCTTTCAATTGCCATTCCAAAAGTTCGATTCCATAATAATCGCCTCTCTCAAGACGCTCCATGGGGCTAGAACTACTTCCGAAGCTCCACACAACGCCTTGTGTGATGAAAAGCATCAAATCAAGTGGTTCTCCCTTTCGAATAATGAAACTATTCTCTTGGTATACCACTGGTTTCAGGTAGCGGTAGATCGTGTTGTAAACTTTCTCATCCATGTTTTCAAGCACTGATACTATGAATCAGTACACATTTTACTTTGTTTAATTAGCTCACAATGACAATGTACAAAGCCTAATAAACCGGCAAACCGATGCTAGATGCCAGGGACTATTAATTGTCGAAAAATAACAACCTACCTCTATTATGGGGTGTTACAAATTATTCATTAAGCTTTCAAATTCATCTAAACCCTTCTTTTTCCCGGTTGATGATGGATTTTGACTGGGGTAATTTACAGTCATTCTTGTATTTCATAAAATGAGTCTTTGTATGTCCTCTGTGGCTTTCACTTGATCTTACTGTCCGTGACCAAGAGTTAATCATTGATTGACGATCAATAATCAATCACTGATCGACTAAATATAGTTAATCAATAATTGATTTGATCAAATAAGCCTTTTCACTAGAAGGACCCAAGAACGAGGGAAGGTCACGGACAG
Source organism: Ficus microcarpa (assembly GCA_025413485.1). NCBI lineage: Eukaryota > Viridiplantae > Streptophyta > Magnoliopsida > Rosales > Moraceae > Ficus > Ficus microcarpa. The sequence goes on along the minus strand of CM046377.1, from coordinate 4,756,745 downwards.
TAAGATCAAACCACAGTCTTAAACGTATTTAATTCAGAATTGTAATACTAAGAGGAAATGCTTAGACTCCAAACACCATAATTGATTCTATATTTGTAAAAAAATATAATCATTTTTACAAATATAACAACATATTTATTTAACATATTATCATCGATAATTATCACAATAATGACATATAATATAACTAATATGGATAACTCAGTTGGATATTGTACATTAATTTTATACTAATATACGAATTAACCCTTTCACGCGATAATTCTTCTTTCTCCCCCCCCCCCTCTCTTACTCTCTCTTCCCCCTCTTTCTCTCTCCCTTTTGATGCGACAAGTGTGGTTGAACTAGTGTTTTAATTTTGGTCCCCACTCTATAACTTCAAATTTCATCTCCAGTGAATCAAACGTAAGCTAAGAAAGTGTTTTGAGATATCTCTAGATGGTGTTTAAAATTATTTTTGTTGATACCCTCTATTCGTAAGGAAATGATTTTGTACTGCTAATAATTGTTTTAAAACAATATAAGACGTGTTTACTTTATATATATATATATATAAACAAGTTTATAGTTGGTAAATTCCTCCTATTCAATTTTTCGATTATTCTTTTTTATATTTTAAACATACATATGATCCAACAGTCATATTTAAATATCTTTAAAAATAGAATAATCAACTAGTTGATAAGTTAGATGGATAAAAATTTCAATGCCAATGTTTTGTCTTAAAAAAATGAACATAAAAAAGAAAATCATCAACCCTAAAACTCAATCGGCCAGTGGCAACTTGGACTTAAAATAAAGCAAGAAAATAATACTTTTGGATTTCATAATAGTTAGAATAACTTTTAATTAGTTTTATGTAGCAAATAGAGGTATCACACTTATAATTATTGTTCCAATTAAGAATGTAATTATTTATTCACAACCTTTGAATAAATAATTATTATTCAAAAATATATTATACTTTTTAGTAATATTAATATATAACTAAAACGTATTTTTTTATAATGGTATATATTAGTTTTCAAATAGAGGTATCAGACTACTATTTTAGAAATAAGGTTGTTTTTATCTAGTGATATTAGGCCTTTACCTAACATTTTTAATAGGTAAGTATTTTACCTAAAAACACAACTTGGTAAGCTAGTAAGGTTATCATTATTGTGTTTTACATGTAAATAACCAAGTGAATGATTGAATGTTAAGAATGAACTCGACATGTTGCATGTTGAAGTAGGCTCACGGCTTCGACCGTTTGAGGTAGTGTGTGTGAATTTTTAAATAAGAACCAACAAAATACAAAACATTGATTTTTAAGAATAATCTGGAGAGTTTTATGGAAACCTAATTTTGAACCCCTTAAAAGCCAAATTTGAAAAAAGTTATAACTTTAAAGTTGTAGAAAACAAAAAACCTTAGGGGACTTCGTAGACAGTTTTTGAAAAAAAGGCTCACAAGGCCTCTATTTTAATGAGTTTTCAAAATTGGCCTGTCCAGGCATTGTACATGGCCATAATTCTTTAAGGAGAAAAATGGATAAGTTAAAGACAAATTTAAGTTTCAGATAAGAAATGAAAGTTGTAGGTTTTGTCTGGCTCAAAATTTATAGAATTTTAAATCATTAAATCTTGCTCTAAATAGTATTACAACGGTCAACTTCGTATCAAAAAATGCCTTCCGAATAGTGATTTAAGGTATTCTAAATATTTGCTCATTTTTTGAAGGCTATAGCCTTCCCCCTTACTTACTTTTCTTTTTCTTTTTAACCTCTATTCTTGTTCATTTATTTTAGATGTGTATATTAAAATAGAAAATTTTAATTAAGCTCAATCCTTTTATTCAGACTTTCAATATTTGAATACATAATCTTATATTCAAATTATCACTTTTCGCTCAGAAAATAAATAAGTTTTACCAAATATTTTATGCATGAACTAATGGATTATTATTATTATTTTCTTAAAAAAAGTCAAACCCCAATCTATGGTTGCGTGCTATAGTACGTACACTCATGTTATGTAAGGGGCCCAAAAATATATGAATATAAGAAAGTGTAATTGGTTTGTTAAGAAAGCATAATTAATTCATATATTTTTTATCAAGATTATTTGCGGAAAAGGAAGTTTTACATGCTGAGCGAAAGCTCATAACTTATGTTTATGCTATAGGTAAGTAGCATACCGGTAATGTATGATACAAGACTGTGGACAATGGCACGGCAGACTGTGAAACTTTGGGTTGGACACCGCCACATGTTTAAAAATTTCTTGTATTATATTATGTCTATTATAATGTAGTAAAAATTTTGCTGAGTTTATAATGGCATTATTTTGAATAGATTTTTATGTATATTTAATGGTTATAATATAGTTATGTTGTCATTTATAAAAAAACCTTATGATTTATATACAGTAAATCATAACAGTGTATGACTTAAGTAAAATTAATCATACACTAATCCAATTATTGTAACAATTAATATACAACTTTATAAATATTATATATATTAGTAACAATGTTAAACAATATTCTAATATGTGATTGTTGACAAATCATTTGTCTACAAATTTCACATGTCCAATCCTTTCTGTAATACAATTTAATTTATGACAATATTTATTTCATAATGAGCCATTTGCATAACAATAAAAAAACCATTAAATTTTTCTAATTCTTATTTATGATATTATAACATTTTTAGTTATAATTTTAAACATTATTTGAGCTAAACCTGATATAAATATTGTATTTATTCAAATAAGGTAACTAATATTTTTACAACTAAATTGAAAAAATATTATTATATATGTCTATATATTGAAGAATCATGTGATTTGTGATAAACAAAATAAATTGTATAATTAATTATAAAACAAAATTAATTTTCATTCTGAAATTTATATTATATGTGATTCTTCAATATATATGACTGTAAACAATATCTTTAGTTATTTATAAGGTGACATATAATTTAAAAAAATAATCAGTTATAAGTCTTTATCAATATAACTTTATATTGTGAATCTATTTTAATATATACATTTATATATGTTAAAAAGGTTTTTAATATAAATATTATTCTATCTCAATTACATATAATTGTAATTGAGATGAGTTTAGTTTGAGTTAAACCTGATTATCAAATGGGGCCTTTATTATGATAAGAATGCGGTGGAATTAAAATAATCATATCTTCTTTTAGGGGAAAACAATTGATCATTAGACATGTGTACCTTGTAGGAAAAAAAAAACACCTCGATAAATTTTACATATAGAAATAGATGTATAGATAGACGAACGTAATCATTTTACCGACCTCATTATGCTCGTGATGCGGCCTCTGGCTATTCTCTATAGGCTCCTCAAGAAGAGAAAAGAGATGTTTTCATTTAAATACGTGAAATGTAGGAAATCAGTATGTAAAATTTATCGATGTGTTTTTTTTTTCCCTACAAGGTACACATGTCTAATGATTTTGGGATTTGAAAAAAAAGCCATTCACAAAGCGAAGAACCTGATGTAAGAATACCTTCTATACATTAACTTTGGACAATTAATACATGTCCTTCCAGTAACCACGACATCTTCACTTGCACAAAACATTTGTGCTTTTCGAAACACCCACAACAAGAATAGAGTCGCTCTGGATTGTTTGAATGTCTTAGTACAATGACATACTTACCATATGGAGGCATTTTTTTATTAAAAAACAATAGCTCTGTTGACATGTGTTAAGTTTTTTCATAAAATATCTCTTGATCATTGGATACATGAGCCGAAGAAAAGAGATAAAATAGAGAGTAGACACAAAGTCGAATATCTTTAGTTCTCTTAGTACTAAAGATTATATTTAAACCTTGTTAATATATAGAAATAGTTATGTATATATTTTATATATATTCAAATATGTTCACTCACCATAATATTAGTTTGTTTTAATTATTACTAAAAATTAATTAATTTATGTTTTGATAAATTTTAAACATTAATCAATATAACTATATTTTTATTAACAAAGTTATATTTATATATTACTAAAAATTAATTAATTTATGTTTCGATAAATCAGTTATATAAAAATGTTTATTACCTTTAAACAAGTGAATTTTAAAACCCTTTTTTTTGTTCTCAGTTGGGGAAAAAATTTTCTGTTGCCAGAGAAGGCTATAGGCTTTGGAAAATGTAGGAAAAGTTGAAACAACCATAACTTGTTATATAGAAGTCGGTTTTAGACAAAAGTCAACCGTTTGATTACAATTAAAAGCATTTTCAAATTGTCCAAGTTGCGTGAGATTTTGACCCAGACCAATTTTTGCTCGACGAAGAAGGCTACCTTCAAAAAACAAGCAAATATTTGGAATACCTTAAATCACTATCCGGAAGGCATTTTTGATACGAAGTTAGAATCACATATGTAAATCTAAGAATTTATCATTTGATTAACTTAAATCACCATCCGGAAGGCATTTTTCGACATGAAAGATATCAATGTATTTTTAATATTTGCATTCAAGAGTAGCCCTGATGATGGATAAGAACTTATCTTGATGATAAACTTCATATAAATATATTATTGTGGGATTACAAGCTGTGCCTTGTAAGTAAATATGGGTATCAACAAAAATAATTTTGTTAATATACCTACTAATTTAACCCTTTTTTTTTTTTTGCTAGAATTTTACGCAAAAATGTCATAAATTTTGATAATCTCATAGTATGCCAGAAACATTTAAATGTCGGTATTTATATATCAGAACTAATCCACCTAATTGTGTTATATTGAACAAAATCAAGTAAACTTGCTTATTACGAAATGTCTCTCTTATATATATATATATATATATATGATTTGTTGACTTATAAAAAATTTTTTGGATTAATAAAAACAGTTATTATTATTACTGCAAAATTTAAAGAAGTACCATTAGCTAACCCAAAAAAAAAAAAGTTTTAATACGTACAACTTAAGGGTGTGTTTCATAGGAAGGAGAGAATGATAGATCACCTAGGTGAGGGAAATGGGAAAGGAGGTAGAGGTCCTTTCTCTTATGTTGTTCAGTTAGAAACTCCTCCAATAATCTCTCCAGTTTAGGAGTCCCTCCTCTAGTCCCTTCCTTCCTCTTTTCTCTCCAATCATAATCCGGAAGGAGTTTTTCGGCACGAATTGGATCATTAGAATACTATTGAAAGCATGTTTTAACGATCCAAAGTTAAAGAAATTTAATGACAATATTGTGGATTTTATGGCGGCAACATTTTTAAACCGTTTGTTAATACTTATTGTAACACGGACATCTTTAACGTATCAGTGTTTATACTTATACCTTCCTTTTGTTTTGTTGGGAAGAACCTAACACATAAATATGCAGATTATAAATTTTAAAAACAGTACCAGTTTGTGTTATTGGACAAGGTGTATATCCTGGTATATGCCCCTCCATGGCCCCTCATTCCAAAAGAGTAGAATCAGAAGAAGTAAATGTAAAAAGTACTATAACGTAAGTGCGTAAAATAACATTAGAACCTAACACATAAATATGCAGATTACACTACTTTCCAATTTATGAAAAAACACTAGTTCAGCTTAATGATTATTATATTAATTATTAATAAATAAATAAATAATATAATTTGATGTTAATTATTTGATAATTAAATTAATTTCGTAAATATAAACATGGTTTCAATAGAATGAGTAATTAAAAATTATCCAAAGTTCTAATTGAAAAAAATAGAAATAATTTAGGACTAAAAATAATTAGTCCTAAAAATATAAATAAATTTATATTAGCTTTAAGTTATTACAGCACCTAAAATTATTTCAAATGATATAAAATTAAATCTTATAAATTGGTATTCTCAATGTTTAATTATAAATTGTCATTGCGTGTATTACTAAAATTATATAATGTTATTATATTAGTTCGATATATAAAAAATTATACTATTTCTACCTTATCTATGGAATAAAAATCAATAAAAAAGAAGATTACATCTTATTTAACATATTAAGTCTATTTTTATTAACAAACACTACTATAATTTTTATGTATATTTTTTAAATGTTTTTAAACAGTCGGATCTTTTTCACCTTATTTGAAATTCAAATTGTAACTATAAAGACTTAAATCAACGAATGGTGATCGTTGACTTTTAGGATTTGATTTATTTTTTTCAATCACATGTATATTTTCAAAACTTAATTTAACTCCAATCAAAATATCTTTGAAATTCTATATTTAATTGTCCCTTCAAATGGCCCTAAGATTATCCAAGAAAGAAGGAGAGAAAGAAAATCATGTAAATTTATAGAGGATGACTTTTTAATAGCATTTGTTTGATGCTATTCTAGGTTTTTAATAGCATTTTAGTTGTGTAATGAAAAGGTCTTTATTTATTTTATATTATATATGAAAACGCTAAATTTGTCTAAATATATTTTTTCGACAACTCTCATGTCCGTCATCTCATTTTTACTAGACATAAATAGTACTTGTAACAATTAATATTTCAGGTTGTATTGAGTAGTATTTTAAGTTGTATCGGTTAGTTTTTTAGGTTGTCCCCTCCTTTTCTTTCTTTTTCTCTCTTTGTCAGATGGTCAGATGTCGTACGGGAGAATATTCCTTTATTTTTATATATTGGTATATGATGGCGCATTTCCACGGACAGAGAGATAAAAGTTGACCAGGGGAGTGTGCCTCACATACAGCAATTAACTTTGATTTGCGCTTGGAAGCTTTTTGTTTTTTTGTTTTGTTTTGTTTTTTCTTTTTTTTTTTTGTTTTTTTTTATTTTGTATTCTTATAAAATAAGAAAAATTATAACAACGCTCGCATTTATTATTTTCACATTTAATAATTAAAGTATGTTAGTATACGTTTTTAGAAGAAAAATTATAATCATCCCTTCACTAAGTAATTAAAATATATAGTTGTGTATCTATTAGTAAAACATTATTTCTAATTTTTCTATGGTGTACCTATTGAAAAAATAAATAAAATAAAATAAAAGCCTCACACTGTCAACATATGTATGTACGCATATATGAATCCAACTTGTCGACATTGCTGTGTGCCACATGAAACTTAAGATATAAAATTTTATCAACTATCTTTACGGCCTCCCCCGCCCAAGCAGGCAAGCCAACCGTCGGGACAAGGGGCTATTCGGCTTGCAAGAATAGCCCCGCATTCAGGGGACCTTATGGCCTCCCCCGCATAGGCCATTGGGGGACATTAAGGTCTCCCCCAACAGACCCTCAAGCTTGCCATCCTAGCTCGGATGGCCCTCCACGGGCATCACGGGGCAATTCGGCTTGGAAGAATTGTCCCGTGTCTGGGGGACCTTATGGCCTCCCCCGCGTAGGCCGTCAAGGGTAGCATACATAGCTAGTAATTAGATCGAGAACGTTTTCAGACATTGTGCCTCTGAATGTTCTGGAATGACCTTCTTCATGATCATCATACACATGTGATTTGATTTTTTCCACCTTTCCATATCCCTCTTTTCATCAAATGTACTTTTATCTATAAGATGTGTAGGAGAATCAACCCTTAACGCAAGGTCGACATCCATGACTCCAAAAACTGTCAAGAGGTTCTCTTGCCACAACTTGAAGTTAGTGCCATTTAGCATTGGAATAGAGTTGATATTGGTAGTAATATTAGTAGGAGTTTTATGCTATATTATTAATTTCACTAATTAATAATTAATTAATTATTACTAAAAATTAATTAATAAACTTCAAAATTTTTAAATTCTAACTTTGTCTTGATATTTGGACGGTTGGATTTTAGTAATAATTAATTAATTATTAATTAGTGAAATTAATAATTCAAACACAATCTTAAATCAGTCACTTTCTAAACCTGTTAGATGAGGTAATGCCAGAAGTATTTTTAACGGAAACGTAACTAATATTTACTAATAAACTCATATATTATAATGATTTATATAAATACAATAATATTTGTTATTAAATCACACATTATAGTTAGAATAATATTGTGGATTATCATTATAGTGATACAAACAATACGTTATAGTATCAATTATGATAATCATTAATATTAACTAGATTTATAGTTTGTTAAGAGTTAATAAAGTTAATTAACTTAATATGTAATTTATAGTATTGTTTGTTAATAAAAATAGAGCTTTTGGATTTCATAATAGTTAGAATAACTTTTAATTAGTTTACAGATTCCTTAGATGGCTGAAGTACCAACATATATTATTACTTGTATGTTCCTAAGAAAATTTTCTTTAATAATGTAATGACAAGAACTTGTAAAATTCTGAAATCATATATAAAATTTTCTTTATGGGCCAAAAATATTAGTATGACGAAGAAAAACATGAGAAGGATACTAAAGAGCAACAAGCAGAGCTGTGGATGGAAAATAACAAGATCCCTGATGACATGAGGTCGAAGATCACTCAATCGAAGATCACTCAATACGTAAGATTGAGTGATCTTCGACCTCATGTCATCAGGGATCTTGCTATTTTCCATCCACAGATATCTGAGTAGTAGTAATAAGGAACAATCTTACGAAACACCCATAAATAAATATTAGAAAGGGAACAATTAATGAGATAGATTTAGCCCAAGTAAAAACTCTAGTGATTCTATTTGCTTTGGGCACATTATTAAAATGAAATCATTAATTCACTTTCTAATAATTTAGACACAAAGTAGACCATTTGATTACGATTAAAAGCATTTTCAAATTGTCCAAGTTGCATGAGATTTTGACCCAGACCAATTATTGCTCGACGGAGAAGGCTATAGCCTTCAAAGAACGAGCAAATATTTAGAATACCTTAAATCACTATCCGGAAGGCATTTTTGATACGAAGTTGACCATTGGAATGCTATTTAGAGCAAGATTTAATGATTTAAAATTCTATAAATTCATATATAACCCGAAAGCCTATAGCCATCCCTAGTGAGAAAAAATTGGTCCGACGCAATATAGAGGGAAGAATTAAGAACAAAATGAAAGAATGGAGGAATATGGGTCATTTATTTGAATATTGCCCAGCCAACCTAGCCTCGGTGTGCTATGCAAATAATTTCAACAGGAATAACAATCCATATTCCAACACCTACAACCCAGGGTGGAGGCAGCATCCAAATTTCTCTTGGGCAAATCAAGGAACCGGTTCTTCAGCAGGGCCAAGCAAACCAACACACCCACCAGGTTTTCAACAGCATCAATACCAAAGGCAACAACCTCAAGAGCAATCAAATTCTATTAAGGCATTGCTCAAAGAGTATATGGCAAAGAATGATGCAATAATTCAAAACCAATCAGCCATTATTCAGAGTCACTAAATATGTATTTTAATCCTGCTCACAAGGTTCGATGGTAATCTAAAAAATAGATACTCTAAAAGATCCAGGGGTACAAGTTTTATGATCTTACTAAAAAAGGGAGAAATTATGTCATTTTCTGCCACCTCGTCACTACAGTTGCAAGATTAGACTCTTGCGGAATTTGGTTCGGTCATACATGCGGTGAACCATCTTCTAGTTTCTAATTCTAAATCTTGCAACTGTAGTGACTAAGTTGCAACAAGTGTTAAATAAAATCCTTTAATTTTCATTTTAGGGGTATCCAAAAAGACCTAGATCATGTTGTCAGTTCGATTTGCCTTTGTTCATAATACCCATACAAGACATCAAAATCAGAATTTTTTTGGACAAGTTCGTTATTGTCTTTATAGATGATATCTTGATTTATTCAAGATCAAAGGAAGAGCATGAGGAGCCATTCTGCTTCCTTGTCTACCTTTGTTAGTGCTATAAACTTAGTTGTTTGGCAGAAAGGAAAAACATGACCTTCACAGATATGATTAATTCTATGCTTTTAAATGCTAGATTGCCAAACAATTTGTGGGGGGAGGCCTTACTTATTGCATGTCATGTTCATAATAGATGTAAATAATTTTTTAAGTCAAAATATGGAAAAAAAAAATAATTTTTAACTTCAAATCATGAAAAATTAAATAAGATTTATATTATATATTTTTTTCACAATACATTTTAATTTTTTACATGGTATCTTATTTCATTTGCAATGAAACGAGCACCTTGGATAGTGGTCAAAATTACAGGAAGTCAAAATTACAATTGTGAGATTGAGAGCACCATTCGGAACAGACTGTGCTGGAGGTCCCACCGAAGAAAAAAAAAAAAAAACCCCCCAATAAGAAAAAGGGAGAATAAGTTGTCAGAGCCAATATAGACCCAATATAGTAATTTCAGATTTTGTTTTAATTACATTATATATATTTTTTATTACAATACATATTTCACTGAGAATGGAAGTCTTTTCTTATATAAATAAATAATAATAATTATAATAATATTGGTGTTAATTTGGTATAATTCGATGGAGGTGGTTTTTAGGTCGATATTATCTCTTCACCTATTTAAATGAATGAAAATGGTAGAATTTGTTTGCATATTTTAGAATCAGCTTCCTTCAACCACTAGTTTGTAACGTACGTAATTATCGTAGTAAATTAGTCCAAATACGTTACACACAAAAAAACAAGCGGGAAAATTAATAGTATGACACCAATTAATTACCAAACCAAGAACTAATTGATTAGATAAGCAACTAAACAACAACATTGCACTAGTAGTAGTTGTAGTTGAAGGAAAAGTTGTCTGGATCTTTACAACCTTATAAAACACAACACATGAAATGATAAGCCACGCTGCCCGGTTTATAAATGTTGTCTCTCTCTCTCTCTAAACGAGAGTGTAGAAATAAAATCACCAGTGAAAAGCCATTATGCTGTATCTACTCTCTCTCTCTCTCTCTCTCCCTCCCCTTTCTCTCTCAGTCACAAGTCACAAACTCCAAAAAGAGAAGAAAATAATATTTATATATAAATATATATAAAAGTACTCCATAAAGGCAATTAAATCAATCCAAATATCCAGCTACCTGCCCACACAACTTCTTCACAGATTACCTTCCCTTTCCCATTCCGTTGCTTTCTTCCTTCTCTCTCTCTCTGATCTTGGCTGCCTCATCTTCATCTTCATCTTCATCTTCATCTTCGTGTGTGTGTGTGTATATATATATATATATATTCATATACATGTACATGTATAAGCAACATTTCTTGTTTCAATTCTTTAAATTGTGTTTTGTTTTTGTTTATTGGAATGGCAAGGAAAATCCCAAATGATAGACTGGTATTGTTATGGTATGTAGTTGTGGTAGTGGTTCAAGTGGTGAATGTTGTTAAAGGCTCAGCAGGAAATAATAAGCTGCATATTCAAATATGGCCTCTTCCTAAAGAAGTCAGCCATGGTAGTAGTAGTAATGCTGTTCTGAGCATACCAAAGGATTTCCATGTCTCCACCAAATACGACGACGTTTCCGGCATTCTCCGCGACGCCTTCTCCAGACTCCTCTCCCTCATCCAACTCGATCACGTCGTTTACCCTCCTACCCACTTCCTCAACTCTTCTTCCTCCCTTCTTCTGGGATTAAACGTTGTCGTTTCTTCCATTGATCAAGAGGCACTCCCTACCCACATTTTCCTCTTTCTTTCTTTTTTTTTTTTTTTCTTTTCTTTTTTTTTTCCCCCTCCACTGCTTGTACTTTTTCTTATTTTTCTTCTGAATTAATTTTTCTTATTTTTTTTAAATAACAAACTTACATTTTGTCCTTAATTAAATTTGTACATTTACAAGCAATATAACTCAAATTGTTGAAATAAACGAAATGGTGAAGAGGTTATTGTTGATGTTGTTGCAGTTAAGATATGGAGTAGACGAGTGGTACAAGTTGTCAATTCCTTCACCTGATCACTTGGGGAATCCTGTCTATGCATCTCTTGAGGTTTTTTTTTTTTTTTTTTTTTTTTTTTTTTCATATGCTAGCTTCGTTTGTTCCACCTACTGCTTATCTTCCTTTCTACTTACATATAATTTCATACATTAATATTACATTTTAGTCAATGTCAGAGTCTACATTTATGAACTACTTGTATCAATTATTTATTTTCTCTTTGACTTGATTGTACTTTGGTCTGTTGTTGTCCTTAATTCTAAAGCTTCTTCTTTCCGCCCTTTTCATTTTTCATTTGTTAATTTTTGTAAATCTGGAATATTTACACATGATACCTTACAATCTTAATCTATCGGCAAAAACAACAATATTTACTAGTACGGTAAAAGTAAAAGTATGCTTTCTACCGTAAGTTTTGCCTAAAATTTTTGTTTCTTTTTACTTTTAATTTGATGCAATGCTCTGTAATCAACGAAAATGCATAAGCTGAACTACCTTCTCTGCCTCAATTCTCACGACGCAACAGTTGAACAATAATGTTAACCTTACTTGAAATGAAAAATACAGGCAAAGACGATTTACGGAGTGTTACATGGATTGCAGGTAAATTTTTCTCTTTCTGTGTTTGTTTAACATTCAGAGGAAAGACTATTTGTGATTAATTATTTACAATTTGGGCACAAAAATATTGCAGACATTCAGCCAGTTGTGCCGATTTAACGTTAAGACAAAGACACTTGAAGTTCATATGGTACCATGGACCATTATTGATGTACCCAGATTCTCTTATAGAGGCCTTTTGATAGGTCAGAGTGATTCCTTTCATGTAATTTCTTTCCATATATTTATGTCTCAACTGTTTCTTCATGCTTTTAATTTTCTTTTATGACTTCATGTGTATATTCGACCAATATTTTCATCAAAAGGGAAGGGGTATATTTCAACATTTAAAGAGAAAAAAAAAGAAGGAGATATACGTCGGATATGCTTCGTTCATTTCTCTGTTCATTGATCAATGTCTTACTAGTTTTCCTTATTTTTTTTTCCCCCACATGATGTGTGTTATAGTTAGTTTTAAAGTACAAGTTCAACCCCCTTCTCTGTTTCTTATAGGGAATTTAATATATGTTGCTTGAAATTCAATGTTTCAATAACCTGTCCACCCGTCCCGAAGATAGCTCCTTCCACCATTTCCTTCTACCAAATGAGGCCTAAAGCGGAACTTGTTGTCATCCTATGCATCCACAGACTTGTAATGCTTATGGCATAGAATATTGCGTAACCAAAGTTGGATGCTTCGTAAACAAAGTTTTCAAATGAATTCATGATGTAATCTTGCAAATCAATTGATTATGTGCAGATACATCTCGAGATTATTTGCCACTGCCGGTGATAAAGAAAGTAATTGATTCCATGTCCTACGCAAAGTTGGTACACTTTTAACCTCTTTGGACTTTCGGATTCTTTTCAAAAACCTTGCAAAACTGAGGTGAAGCTTTAGTTAACATATTGATCTGCCATCCCCAATCCTTTCTTTACCTCAAATAAACAAAATGTGTTGCACTGGCATATCGTAGATTCACAGTCTTTTCCATTGGAGATACCTTCATATCCGAAACTCTGGAATGGTGCTTATTCTGAATCAGAAAGATATACCATAGAAGATGCCAAAGAAATTGTGAGGCAAGTGATTTTTGTCTTCTTTCTATTTTGTATATGTATAAATTTGTTCGTGTGTATGTACCATTCTTATTTAGTTCTAATATTTTGTTTAGATATTTGCAGCTATGCTGAAAGACGAGGAATTAACGTATTGGCTGAAATTGATGTACCAGGACATGCTCATTCATGGTATTTTTCAACTTAAATATACCTACTTATGTTTCTGTTGCATCAAAGAACAGCGCTAAAAACAACTAAAATAACCTATTTCTGCATAATGTAAATGACATTTTATTAAAAAAGAGAACTAAATTGTCCTTGAAAAGAAGACGCACAAACTCAAATTCATAAGCTTGCATAAGTTACCCTTTGCATCAAGTTGTTTAAATTAGCCAATGGTCTTAATGTTAGGGGGATTGGTTACCCTTTGCTGTGGCCTTCAAAGACGTGCCAAGAACCACTTGATGTTAGCAATGAATTCACCTTCAAAGTAATCAGTGGAATTCTTTCAGGTAAAATCTTGTCTATTCTCATTTTTCACAGACATCATACTCCTGAATGTCAAATACAATTAGATGTATCTCTGTCTATTATTCTTGTTTTTTCTTCTTCTTATTTTAATTTTCTTGTGTTTCAGACTTTATGAAGATCTTTAAATTTAAGTTCGTTCACTTGGGAGGTGACGAAGTTGATACAAGTAAGTGCATGAACTTCACTCCCCGCCTTATATTACTTAAACTATCCGAATGATATCTTGACTGGTATCAGATATGTTGAAAGAACTACTGTCAAAATGTTAAATAATGTTGTTAGCATATGAGTTGACTAAATGTAAAACTTTTTTATCCAATTTGTATTCTCAAAACAATGTCAACCTTTTACAATTGTCTCCGAATTTTCAGGTTGCTGGACAACCACTCCTCGCATAAAAAAATGGTAAAATCAATCTAAAGTTTCATTTTTTGTACGGAGTTCACCGCATGGATTGTAAGAAATAAAAAGAGATAAACAAGGAAGAAAAATATCACTATGTTTGGATAAATAATCGGAACACACACGCATGGATTGTAAGAAATAAAAAGAGTCAAACAATATAACAAGTAAGAAAAATGTCACTATGTTTGGTAAATAAGGAGTTCACATAAATTCTAAGCGGTAAAAAGAGATTTGCAACAAAGTTTATACTCCCATTAAGGAGTTCACATAAATCCTAAGAAAAAGGAGATAAATAATCGGAATCCCTTGTTTCCAATACAAAGAAAACACACACAAATGATACTCCTAGTGTGGAGTTCACCGCATGGATTGTAAGAAATAAAAAGAGACAAACAATATAACAAGGAAGAAAAATGTCACTATTTTTGGATAAATAAGGAGTTCACATAAATTCTAAGAGGTAAAAAGATATTTGCAACAAAGTTTATACTCCCATTAAGGAGTTCACATAAATCCTAAGAAAAAGGAGATAAATAATCGGAATCCCTTGGTTCCAATACATAGAAAACACACACAAACGATACTCCTAGTGCGGAGTTCACCGCATGGATTGTAAGAAATAAAAAGAGACAAACAATATAACAAGGAAGAAAAATGTCACTATGTTTGGATAAATAATCGGAACACACACGCATGGATTGTAAGAAATAAAAAGAGACAAACAATATAACAAGTAAGAAAAATGTCACTATGTTTGGTAAATAAGGAGTTCACATAAATTCTAAGCGGTAAAAAGAGATTTGCAACAAAGTTTATACTCTCATTAAAGAGTTCACATAAATCCTAAGAAAGAGGAGATAAATAATCGGAATCCCTTGGTTCCAATACAAAGAAAACACACACAAACGATACTTCTAGTGCGGAGTTCACCGCATGGATTGTAAGAAATAAAAAGAGACAAACAATATAACAAGGAAGAAAAATGTCACTATGTTTGGATGGCATTTTTCCACCACCAATTGTCATCATTACCACCAAAGACATTGGCATGCATTTCCTACAGTACAAACAGATCGTTCTACAATCTCGGAATGAGGCGCAAAATCTGAAAAACTTAGTTTGATAAAATAAAAGGGCCATTAGCACATATAAAATAATATAGAAAGACTATGACTACCAATACCAAGTCTAGTTTCAAAAAACCTATCAAACGTACCTTTCATGATGCTTGACATGTACCTTCTCTTTTTCTTAATGCTTCTTGTTTAGCCTCTCTTTGGACCTCTTCTTCAGCTACCCTTTCCTTATAACCCTCATTTTGCGAATGAACTAGCTGTTTGCCGCTCCGTAACTCCTCATTTAAGAAAATATGACCAAAAACCAAAAACAAAAGTAGTTAATAACAATATAAACGACAAGGCGCTTAGAAACTATAACACATAATAATATTATAGGTAACAAATAAGTGAAACAACACATATCACCTTCATTAAATTCCATGCTTGCTATTTGCCTCTCCGCAGCTCATAATTCCACAAGCCAAATTGAACAATAATAAGAGTATTAGAGGCACTGAATAACAAAATTAGCAAAACTTATTGAACCAAAAAAAAAAAAACGCTTCATGTGTTGCTATTCTCAAAAAATTAAAAAGAAGTGATGAACGTGAATATTGTTACATTAAAAAATGAGCCATTTGTCCTTGCTCCTCGTTCTCCTAACAGACAATATGAAGGATCAGTAACACTTCCAAATTGAGCATTAAGGAATCTAACTTCATTTAGAACCTAAACTAGCCAAGGAATTAATTTTTTTCCTAATAAAATTTGCTTCCTATTTATCAGACCTATCATGAAACCTAAAGTAGATATACTAATTTTAGAAAGAAAACTAGTACCTGTCTCGATTATTTAATCTACTTGCTAAACACCTCTCCGCAACCCCATAATTCCATGTGTCAAATTGAAAAATAAAAGATGGATTAGAACAACAAACAACAAAATTAGGAACTTAAATAAATAAGAAAATGATAACTGAGTAGATATTATCAATATATTAAAGCAAAGCATGGAGCATGAATTCTGTTATGTTTAAGCTTGAGTACAACCAGGCTACTAAAGTTAAATGAAAATACCATTTTTTGAATACGGAACATAAAAAAACACACTAAATTTGCATAGAAACTCGGTTTATCAATTGAACTGACATCTTGCACACTATACAGTAAAAAGGGTAAGTGTCTCCACTCAAAAAACTGTACGGTTTGGAAAATATCATTTCAACTAATAATCAAAACTTAGTAAATGAAAGTAAATGACAAAGTTTACAGTTATAAAAGAGAGACAATTAGGTACTAGCTATTATCAGCAAAACAAAAGGAAGGTATAAGTATAAACACTAATACGTTAAAGATGTCCGTGTTACAACATTAAACTTTTGGGTAAAAACAAGTAATTTAGTAAGGAAAACAGGAAAACAATACCTATTTGTGGTGCTTCACAAGGTATATATCCTGGAATATACAAGCCCCTCCGAAGCCCCTCGTTCCGAAAAGAAAAAGAATGGTCAGTAAATTTTCCAAAAGAGTTTCATGATGCAAAGACAAAATATATAAAAAAAATAGAAAATATTCAAGTTACGTACATTGGAAGTTTTGGGGAGAAGTTTCCTATTATGTTGTCATCCAACGTGTTTCCAACAGCAAATTACAAAAACACCTCTCCATAGCCCCATATTTCCATGTGTCAAATTGAAAAATAACAGACTCATCAGAATAGTAAACAACAAAACTACATAATAATATTATAGGTAACAAACAGGTGACACAACACATATCACCTTCATTAAATACCATGCTTGCTATTTGCCTCTCCACAGCTCATAATTCCACAAGCCAAATTGAACAATAATAAGAGTATTAGAGGCATTGGATAACAAAATTAGCAAAACTTATTCAACCAAAAAAAAAAAACATTTTATTTATTGCTAATCTCAAAAAATTAAAAATAAGTGAATAACGTGAATATTGTTACATTAAAAAATGAGCCATTTGTCCTTGCTCCTCGTTCTCCTAATAGACAATATGAAGGATCAGTAACACTTCCAAATTGAGCATTAAGGAATCTAACTTCATTTAGAAACTAAACTAGCCAAGGAATTAATTTTTTTTCTAATAAAATTTGCTTCCTTTTTATCAGGCCTATCATGTAACCTAAAGTAGATATACTAATTTTAGAAAGAAAACTAGTACCTGTCTCCATTATTTAATCAACTTGCTAAACACCTCTCCGCAATCCCATAATTCCATGTGTCAAATTGAAAAATAAAAGATGGATTAGAACAACAAACAACAAAATTAGGAACTTAAATAAATAAGGAAACGATAACTGAGTAGATATTATCAATATATTAAAACAAAGCATTGAGCATGAATTCTGTTATGTTTAAGCTTGAGTGCAACCAGGCTACTAACAAGTTAAATGAAAATATCTTTTTTTGAATACGTAAGATAAGAAAACCCACTAAATTTGCATACAAACTCGGTTTATCAGCTGAACTGACATCTTCCACACTATACAGTGAAAAGGGTAAGTGTCTCCACTTAAAAAACTATACAGTTCGGAAAATATCATTTCAACTAATAATCAAAACTTAGTAAATGGAAGTAAATGACAAAATTTGCAGTTATAAAAGAGAGACAATTAGGTACTAGCTATTATCAACAAAACAAAAGGAAGGTATAAGTATAAACACTGATACGTTAAAGATGTCCGTGTTACAACATTAAACTTTTTGGTAAAAACAAGTAATTTAGTAAGGAAAACAGGAAAACAATACCTATTTGTGGTGCTTCACGAGGTATATATCCTGGAATATACAAGCCCCTCCGAAGCCCCTTGTTCCGAAAAGAAAAAGAATGGTCAGTAAATTTTCCAAAAGAGTTTCATGATGCAAAGACAAAACATATAAAAAAAATAGAAAATATTCAAGTTACGTACATTGGAATTTTTGGGGAGAAGTTTCCTATTATGTTGTCATCCAACGTGTTTCCAACAGCAAATTACAAAAACACCTCTCCATAGCCCCATATTTCCATGTGTCAAATTGAAAAATAACAGACTTATTAGAATAGTAAACAATTTTTTTGGTAACATGCCATGTGTGCACGCTGATGTATGTATGGATGCCTATATGACGTATGTATGCACCGATGGTGTACATGCAACTATTTATGATGTGTACATAAATGTCTATATGTATCCATGAATTTAAGCAATTCGTAGAGAGTGATATGCAATTATAAAATCAACATTATATCAAATACATCAATACATGATAAAAATATATATATTTATATATATATAAAAGAGAGAAAGAAAATGGTTGCGCATGGTTGGTCGCATCCAACAAATTTTTTCCTGCAAACAACAAAAGAGAGACAAAAACTAGACAGCAACAAAGTTTATACTCCCATTAAAGAGTTCACATAAATTCTAAAGTAAAAAGATAAAAAAATCAGAATCTCTCGATCCCAATAAAAAGAAAACACACACAACCCATAAGAACACAAGCAAAAAACGAGACAGTAATTGTTTAGGATAAAGTTTATACTCCTATTAAGGAGTTCACATAAATTCTAAGAAGTAAACGGAAATGAATTATTGGATTCTCGGTTCCAATACAAAGAAAAAATATACAGCCTATATTCTCAGTAAAGAGTTCACTACATGAATCGTAAGAAATAAAAAGAGAAATGATTGACATTGTTTTATCCAACACGCATGATGGGTTCACATAATTCTAAGAAGGAAAACGAGATGAATAATCGAAATCTCTAGGTTCCAATACAAAGAAAACACACACAACCCACAAGGAGACAATACAACGAAAACACACACAACCGATAAGGAGACAAATAATACCAGAGACAATTATTGCAACGAAGTTTATACTCTCATTAAAGAGTTCACGCAAATTCTAAAAAGTAAAAGAAGATGATTGGAATCTTTAACTTCCAATACAAATAAAACACACACAATCCATACTCCTAGTAATTGACATTGCTTTATCCAAGACGCATGATGAGTTCACATAAGTTCTAAGAAGTAAAAAGAGATCAAAATACAAAGAAAACACACACAACCAAAAAGAAGAAACAATAAACGAGACTAATTATTTGCAACAAAGTTTATACTCCCATTAAGGAGTTCACATAAATTCTAAGAAGTAAAAGGAGATCAATAATCGGAATCTCTTGGTTCCGATACGAAGAAAACACACGCAATCCATACTCCCAGTAAAAAGTTCACTACATGAATTGCAAGAAAAAAGAGAGAGACAATTGACATTGCTTTATCCAACATGCACGATGAGTTCACATAAATTCTAAGAAGTAAAAGGAGATCAATAATCGGAATCTCTCGGTTCCAATACGAAGAAATCACACACAACCAAAAAGAAGAAAAAATAAACGAGACAGTATTTATTTGCAACAAAGTTTATACTCCTATCCGACATACATGATGAGTTCACATAAATTCTAAGAAGTAAAAGGAGATCAATAATCGGAAGCAAGAAGAAACACTAACAATAAGATAGAAATATTAAAGCAATAATTAAGGCATAAGGTGCAAATTCTGAAATACTTGGTTTGATAAAATAAAGAGAGCAATAGCACATATAAAACAACATAGAAATACTATGACTACCAATATCAAGTTTGGTTTCAAAACGCCTTTCAAACGTACCTTTCATGATGCTTAAAACATAGCTTCTCTCTTTCTTAATGCTTCTTGTTTAGCCTCCCTTTGGGCCTCTTCTCCGGCTGCCTTTTCCATCTTGCCCTCATTTTGCGAATGCACTTGATGTTTGCTGCTTCGTAGCTCCTCATTTAAGAAAATATAACCAAAAACCAAAAACAAAACTAGTTAATAACAATATAAATAACAAGACTATAACACGTAATAATATAATAAGCTAACAAATAGGTAAAACAATATCTATCACCTTCATTAAATACCATGCTTGCTATTTACTTCCCCGTAGCCCATAATTCCTCAAGCCAAATCGAACAATAATAAGAGTAATAGAGGCACTGGATAACAAAAATGGCAATAGTTATTTAAAAAACAAAACGTTTTACTTGTTGCTATTCTCATTTATCATGTAAACATCAAAATTAGTAACACCAACAAAAAAAAAAAAAGAAAAAGTACTTTAGTTAGGAAAACAGTACCTGTTTGTGTTGTTTGACAAGGTATATGTCCCATAAGCCCGGCATTATATATGGATTTTGTTGACTATGTGAAAAATTCCCAAGGTAGATGACCTTAAGAATTTATTAACTAAACCTAGACCACAACTCCTTGCAGTCCAAGTTCAGTGTCACAATTAACCCCTGTGACCAAGGTTGGTGTCGCATTTAACCCCTGCAACCAAGGTTAGTACCGCATTTAACCCCTGCGGCCTAGGTTAAGTGTCGCATTTAACCCCTGCGACCAAGGTTAGTACCGCACTTAACCCCTGCGGCCAGGTTGAGTGTCACATTTAACCCCTGTGATAAAGGTTGAGTTTCACATAGTCAAGTTTTCAAGTATAAATATATGTATATATATAAGTTCATATACATAAACATGGTATAAGTATATATAGCCCCTCGTTCCGGAAAAAAAAAAAAATGTTAGTAAATTTTCCAAAAGAGTTTAGAAAGTGATATGCAATTATAAAATCAACATTACATCAAATACATCAATACATGATAAAACTATATATATAAAAGAGAAAAACAAAATTGTTGCGCATGGTTGGTCGCATCCAACAATTTTTTTCCTGCAAACAACAAAAGAGAGAAAAACTAGACAGCAACAAAGTTTATACTCCCATTAAAGAGTTCACATAAATTCTAAATTACAAGGAGATAACAAAATCGGAATCTCTCGATCCCAATACAAAGAAAACACACACAACCCATAAGAAGACAAGCAAAAAACGAGACAGTAATTATTTGGGATAAAGTTTATACTCCTATTAAGGAGTTCACATAAATTCTAAGAAGTAAACGGAAATGAATTCTCGGATTTTCGGTTCCAATACAAAGAAAAAATATACAGCCTATATTCTCAATAAAGAGTTCACTACATGAATTGTAAGAAATTAAAAGAGAAACGATTGACATTGTTTTATCCAACACGCATGATGAGTTCACATAAATTCTAAGAAGTAAAATGAGGTCAATAATTGGAATCTCTCGGTTCCAATACAAAGAAAACACACTCAACCTATGAGGAGAAAGAATAAACAAGAAAATAATTATTTGCAACAAGGTTTATACTCCCATTAAGGAGTTCACATAAATTCTAAGAGGTAAAAAGAGATTTGCAACAAAGTTTATACTCCCATTAAGGAGTTCACATAAATCCTAAGAAAAAGGAGATAAATAATCGGAATCCCTTGGTTCCAATACAAAGAAAACACACACAAACGATACTCCTAGTGCGGAGTTCACCGCATGGATTGTAAGAAATAAAAAGAGACAAACAATATAACAAGGAAGAAAAATGTCACTATATTTGGATAAATAATCGGAACACACACGCATGGATTGCAAGAAATAAAAAGAGACAAACAATATAACAAGGAAGAAAAATGTCACTATGTTTGGATAAATAAGGAGTTCACATAAATTCTCAGAGGTAAAAAGAGATTTGCAACAAAGTTTATACTCCCATTAAGGAGTTCACATAAATCCTAAGAAAAAGAAGATAAAAAATCGGAATCCCTTGGTTCCAACACAAAGAAACACACACAAACCATACTCCTAGTGCGGAGTTCACCGCATGGACTGTAAGAAATAAAAAGAGACAAACAATATAACAAGGAAGAAAAATGTCACTTTGTTTGGATGGTATTTTTCCACCACCAATTGTCATCATAACCACCAAAGACACTGGCATGCATTTCCTACAGTACAAACAGATCGTTCTACAATCTCGGAATAAGGCGCAAATTCTAAAAAACTTAGTTTGATAAAATAAAAGGACCAATAGAACATATAAAATAATATAGAAAGACTATGACTACCAATACCAAGTATGGTTTCAAAAAACCTATCAAACGTACCTTTCATGATGCTTGACATGTACCTTCTCTTTTTCTTAATGCTTCTTGTTTAGCCTCTCTTTGGACCTCTTCTTCAGCTACCCTTTCCTTGTAACCCTCATTTTGCGAATGAACTAGCTATTTGCCGCTCCGTAACTCCTCATTTAAGAAAATATGACCATAAACCAAACACAAAAGTAGTTAATAACAATATAAATGACAAGGCGCTTAGAAACTATAATACATAATAATATTATAGGTAACAAATAGGTGAAACAACACATATCACCTTCATTAAATTCCATGCTTGCTATTTGCCTCTCCACAGCTCATAATTCCACAAGCCAAATTGAACAATAATAAGAGTATTAGAGGCACTGGATAACAAAATTAGCAAAACTTATTGAACAAAAAAAAAACGCTTTATTTGTTGCTATTCTCAAAAATTAAAAAGAAGTGATGAACGTGAATATTGTTACATTAAAAAATGAGCCATTTGTCCTTGCTCCTCGTTCTCCGAACAGACAATATGAAGGATCAGTAACACTTCCAAATTGAGCATTAAGGAATCTAACTTCATTTAGAAACTAAACTAGCCAAGGAATTAATTTTTTTTCTAATAAAATTTGCTTCTTATTTATCAGACCTAGCATGAAACCAAAAGTAGATATACTAATTTTAGAAAGAAAACTAGTACCTGTCTCCATTATTTAATGTACTTGCTAAACACCTCTCCGCAACCCCATAATTCCATGTGTCAAATTGAAAAATAAAAGATGGATTAGAACAACAAACAACAAAATTAGGAACTTAAATAAATAAGGAAACGATAACTGAGTAGATATTATCAATATGTTAAAACAAAGCTTAGAGCATGAATTTTGTTATGTTTAAGCTTGAGTGCAACCAGGCTACTAACAAGTTAAATGAAAATATCATTTTTTGAATACGTAAGATAAAAAAAAAACCCACTAAAGTTGCATACAAACTCGGTTTATCAACTGAACTGACATCTTCCACACTATACAGTGAAAAGGGTAAGTGTCTCCACTCAAAAAACTGTACAATTCGGAAAATATCATTTCAACTAATAATCAAAACTTAGTAAATGGAAGTAAATGACAAAATTTGTAGTTATAAAAGAGAGACAATTAGGTACTAGCTATTATCAACAAAACAAAAAGAAGGTACAAGTATAAGCACTGATACGTTAAAGATGTTCGTGTTACAACATTAAACTTTTTGGTAAAAACAAGTAATTTAGTAAGGAAAACAGTACCTGTTTGTGTTATTGGACAAGGTGCATATCCTGGTATATGTCCCTCCATGGCCCCTCATTCCAAAAGAGTAAAATCAGAAGAAGTGAATGTAAAAAGTACTATAACGTAAGTGTGTAAAATAATATTAGAACCTAACACATAAAGATGCAGATTACAAGTGTTTGTGTTGCACGTTTGTAGTTAACAAAGAGCATTCATTGAAGATTTGCATTGAAAAAAAAAAAAAAAAAAAAAAAAGAAAAGAAAAGAAAAAGCAAAAAGAGCAGCCATACACATAGAAGAAAAATTGATGTTATCCCACAAGGCAAGACGAGATTATAGCAATTGTCTCACGAAACAAACAACTATAGCAACCTAATTTAGAACTAAAACATAGTTCTCTAACTACTACTGCTACTACTATAAGCTAGTCAAAGTCCTCTAACTTTGACCAGATATTGTTTACCGACGTTACCTTGGTAGTGCGCTAATTCAGTAACTTACGGATTCCATTTAGGTGTTAATAAGTTTTTTTATCATTTAACTACTGCTAATACTACCGTAATGCTACTTTTTCCAACTACTACTGCTACAGCCAATCCTATTGCTACAACTACTAATACTGCCACTCCTATGCTAATGCTATTGTTATTGTTATTGCTATTGCTACACTACTTCTATTGCTGCGCTACACTTACTACAACAGCTACTCCTAATACTAGAATTATTGCTATTGATACTAACTCCTACTTCTATTGCTATATAACTACTAATGCTGATACTAAAAGCCAGTCAAAGTCCTCTAACTTTGACCGGATAATGTTTACCGACACTACCTTCGTAGTGCCGCTAATTTAGTAACTTACAGATTCCATTTAGGTGTCAGTAAATTTTATTATCATTTAACTACTGCTAATACTATTGTAATGCTACTTTTTCTAACTACTACTACTACAGCCAATCCTATTACTACAACTGCTGCTACTGCTACTCCTATACTAATGCTATTGTTATTGCTATTGCTACACTACTTCTACTGCTGTGCTACACATACTTACTAACTAGTACTATAGCTACTCCTGATACTAGAATTATTGCTACTGATAGTGATCTCTAGCTTTCAGATTGTTTCAAAATTTACATTTCCCTCTACAAATTATTTATTGCCCATCTTAGCCTATGGTGAGTTTCAAATGAAGGCAAAAGTAATAGGTCTAGACAGTTTCCATAGAAAAAGAGGACGATGATCGAACCACTGAGAACATAAATTGGTAAAGTTTAAGGCTAGACTGACTAGGGGGATGAAAGAAGGTCAAGTGGCAAAATGATACAGCGGGCCTTTTTAAACAAAAAGTACTTGTTATCCATCTAACTTATCAACTCAAACCTGAAGAAGATAGACCACAATGTCCATTCATATTTGTCTCAACGTACAATTCTCTAGAGACCACGAGAGGTAGTAGTCGCTCCCACAGACAAATAAAACCAAAGGCAAAAGGACCTTGATAAAAATAAAGAGCAAAACTGTGACATACCTGGTTACAGGACTTTGGACAAGTGAAGAAGACTTGTCAGTTTTTTTAGGCTCTGCAATTAAATTTTGTCAGTTTTGCATATTTTTTTCCTTAATTTTGACAAGATCCTTCAGACTCATACACTACCGATATCTTATTCAGAACATAAAAGGCACGAACTTAGCTCATGAGAATCAAAACGAAATGGTACATCACCAAGATGTCAAAATCACAACCAAAATCCACTACGGGAAATGTTTTACCAATTTAATCATATATCCTGCAAGATCATGCCAAAGACATGACAGTCAATGATGGATTTGGCTCTTTGTCCAAGAGCAAATAAATATATCTCAATCACACGCGAGAAACAGAAAGCATTATAATCAAATTCCTCAAATATAAAATAACAATGAGAGGGGGAGGGGGGTGAGGAAGCTCAGACTCGGTAGTCTTTCATCAAAATATAAATTTGTAAGATGCTTTTGTTGACTTCTAGAAGCACACTTTCATGAGGATCTATTGACCAAAATTCATACCCATGTACCGATGAACTTGCTAATCCATTGGAAATTTAGTTTTTGCTTATATGATAACACAAGACATAAGGAAACACAGGGCAGCAACAGAAAATAGACAACCAAACACTTCCGAAGTTCAGGCTACGAAAGAATGTCAACATCAACATCAATCAATATGCTTCTAAGTTCTCAATCCTAGGTTTCCTCAACTAATATCCATATGAATCTCTTCACCCATAAAAGCAATCAAGTTCAGCAGCATTAACACATGAAAAGAATAAACAGCATGAATTACCAGATTCAGAGCGCCATCAGTTCCAAGCTTCCAGTATCCATCAAAGCTAGAGCCCCATCGAAAAGTATCAAAAGCCAATCATTTCTCCATGAGTGAAAACAGTTTCATTTCGTCTAGGTGGTCCCCGGTTTAAACTTCGAAGCCTCATGTTTTGCCGGTTCATGCGGCACAGCTCTATTACTCTGAATGAGCATTTGCTTGAGATCATAGAACACTTCGGCGTCATGCATAGTCAAGAAAGTCGTGGCAACCCAGTCTTCCCTGCACGGCCAGTACGCCCAATATGATGAGTATACATTTCGATGTTCCCCGGCATATCATAGTTGATGACATGAGCCACATCAGGTATGTCAATACCTCGACCTGCAACATCAGTGGCAACAAGTACATTGTATATATAAATATACAAATAGTACTTGTTATCCAAAAAGTACTAGTTCAATATCCAAAAAAGTACTAGTTTAAACAAAAAGTAATTGTTATCCATTAACTTATCTATAAAATAGAATATTTAAAAAGTACTAGTTTAATAATAATCACCAAACCTTGTTCATTGGACAAAATAAAAACTATCAACTCATTGAATTTTTGAATGTAGAAAATAAAACAAACAAATAATCAACTAGTATCAGATATAAACTCTACCTTTCACCCATATAGGGGGAGCACTCGTTCCATTTGCTACAAGGAAAGACATTGCAATATCTTCACATTTCCTGGAGAAGTCAACACAACACGTATCATGGAGTTGCATTATTCATGACAACAACACAAACTCAATGGACGATTGTGCAAGAAGGGAAAGTAAGCTAAAAAAAAATAACAGGAAAAAAAATCCTGTTTTTGGTCGTATATTCTCTGATTGAAGCCGGCATTTCATTTGTATACATGCATAAAAACTAGTGTACCTTTCCTGCATTTCATTTGTATACATTTCATTAGAATAGCATATCCTTTCCTGCATGCAAAGCATGCATTTTAGCAAGAATGCATAAAAACTAGTATTCCCAAATGTCTACAATTGTGTTCTACTACTTGGGTCTAAGACATTTTTAATCATTTCATAAAATGTAAATGAAACGTGAAAACAATGCTATAAACTGAACCTTGATGGTATATAATGGGACTAAAACATGAACTTAACAATAGAAAGTCTCAAAGTTTCAACCTTTTCTGTCCTCTACGCTAGAAGAGGAATAGGTTATGCTAACTGGTACTAAAAAAAATAACAAAAATTAAGATTCTGGGCTGCTACAGTACCATTTTCTGCAAATTTTCGAAAATAAATGCAATCAAAATTCCTGATTTTCTCATCCATAAAACTATATGGAATTCCAAAAGGATCATATGCATATTTTCAAGATGAACTTTCCTGTTTGAGTTTAGTTTTGGCCCCAAATAAGTAAAAAGCTAGAAACCCGGTGCACGGCTCGCGAGCGCAATGAGCGCCAATCCGATGCGAACGCAGAGCAAAAGCTTGATCTTCACCGATCCAAGGGTCAAGATCGCAACCTGCTGGAACCGCTGCATCGTCCGGCGGTTAAACAAGCTCCCTCTCATCGCCGCCGTGGCTGACCAGGAAAAGAAAAAAAACCTCGGACAGAGGGAGTGAAAAAGCACCGCGGAAGACGAGTTGCGAGGATGAGTCGACCCAACACCATCAAAGAACCAAATACTTCCTTCTCTCCGGTTCCACCACGGGGAAAAAGCCCCCAAAGGAAGCCCCAATGACCGAGAGAGAGAGAGAACAGAGAGAACAAAGAAGAGCGCTATTTTGTAGACCATAGAATAACCCAACGGTCAGTTTTTCAAAAGAATATGATTTTGGTCAAAACCCCAAATTTGGCTACGAAGAAAGAAACTGATCAGTGAGAGAGGAGAGAGAAAGAAGAGAGAGAAAGAGGAGAGGGAAGGAGGAGAAATAGAAAGAAAATTGATGTTTGGTTGTTGCTTTCTTTGATATTTGTTTGGCTTTTGGTTACAGAAGCTTTTAACATGGCAGCGAAATTCGCTGGCAAGCAAGAAAACTAGGCGGACAAGAAAAAAAAAAAAAAAAAAAGGTAAACACTGGTGAAGGAAAAAAAAAAAAAAAAGGACGTGATCTCAAATGAACTACTCAAGAACTGAATGTGTTTGACACTTGAAAAATGATAATATAGCTGCCAAATCTCAATTTTCAATTGAATTCAAAAATGAAAGTAAATGAAGTAAGGAAGTTAGTTTTATTTCTTAAAAAAAATAAAGTGCGTTAAATAAGGAGTCGAGAAAGAAATTGATTTTTTATTTTTTTTGGCTAGAATGAAAAAGAAGGTGAATTGACGACGTGAATATGTGGTTTTTGTTTTCCAAAAAAAAAAAAAAACTCTAATGAAATATCTCTCGCAACTTGATTTATGGTAGGGTAATTTATGAAGGAAAAAGTAGTGAGTTTCAAATTTTGTTCAAATTTATAAATAAGTTTAATAATGCGTGTATTTTAAAAGGGGTACTCTAAAATGGCCATTTTGCGTAAATGTTTCAGTTGGAAATGAAAAAAATTTTAATTTTCTTTTTACCACTATGGTGGATTGGTGGCAAAGAAAGCCTATTTAGAACTTTTGTTTCTATCAGGTCTCAGGTTCGAGTCATAACGTACGTAAAGTCTAGTCTTTGGTAATATGGCCATGTGATGTCTATTCTTTAAGCCTGGGGTCTATTGTTGTGAAGACCTAGAGTCAAGTTATTTGTCATTCCATCGGTGCAATCAATGGGTCACTCAATGACCATTGGAACGGAGGCATGGGGATACCACCAATCCCCTTTTCATTTGCCAAATAAAATAAAATAAAACAAAATAAAAAGAAGATTTTCTTTTTAGTGTTTATTAATTTAAATTTGACTGAGTTAGATTTGTTTTGCATATTGATTCAATTTGGGAATCTAGATAAAAAGCTAATACTAGTTAGTAACCTATATTGGGTAATATTAGTTAGTACGTGCTGTTGAGTTTTCGGACTATTTTTTTAATGAGTTATTTGTGTCACCTATTACTAAGAAACAATATATATTTATTTAGCACTTGATTAATTTTGTGAAACTTTTGATTTTATAATTAATTTTTACTTTATTCTTTGCTTTTTGTTATTCACAATTTTCGTTCTAAAGTTGTGTAATTTTCAAATAGAATAATTATATTAACGATAATCTGAAACAGTTTAGGTTGCCTCAATACAAATATTCCATCAAACAACTTAGGTTGAGGATTTCTTACCTTAGACAAAAAAATTTACGTTCAAATTTTTTGCCACATTGATCATAAATTATCAAGTTGTAGATTTTAAAATATAGTTATGCCATAGATAAGGTTTAAAATAGAATAATATAACCTTATATTATTAACTAAATAATGAGTATTTCTAAAATATTCGACTTTGTGTCTACTCACTATTTTATCTCTTTTCTTCGGCTCATGTTGTAAGACCCGAATTTTCATGGACTCATGATTTTTTTTTTTTTATAAGGAATTAAAGTCTAAATTATGTGTTTGTAAAGTGTTTCATGAAAAATTATGAATAGCGATGAGAAATTCATAATTTTATTTGTTAATGTTTGATTTCTCGTTGAGATGATTAAAAAGGCTCAAAATAGAATGCCGAGATTAGCAAACGGCATTTTGGATCAAAAAGAACGAAAACGGATGTGATTTTACGAAAGTCGAAGGTTCGACCGAAAAAGTCAACCTTGACCGAGAAAGTCAAAGTTTGACCAAGACGGGTCGAAACGTTGACTTTCCAGTTTGATGAAAGGCAGGAAAGGAAAGAGATTTCGAAAGCGTTTTTATGATCTAGATAGCACGAATAAACCATAAAACCACCCTAGAAAAATCAAGCACACCGAGTTAGGATTAAAGGGCAAAAAGGTCTCCGAAGAGTTAAGAAAAAGATTTTTATGATCCGGTTGTATACAAAAAAAATTTTAGACCGAAGTACAGTAAGGAAATACGGAACATAGTATTAGAAATAACTGTGTAGCACAAAATTGGACAGTTTTTAGAGAGAAAAATGAATTAATTGGGAGAAGAAGACAAGAACCAAACAAGGCCCTTGTTTTTAAAGGGTGACCTCATGTGGATGACCTCACAAAGTGTGAGCTAAGCTTGGAGAGATGTGGAAGCTCTTCCACCACCCAAATGGCTGCCATATGCCCCCCCATTGGCCGGCCACAACAGCCCCATAGCCTCCCCCTTTCCTCTATAAATACCCCCTCATAAAACCCATTCTTTTTAATCACAAAAGGCAGCCAAACTCTGTCAATTTTCCAGCAAGAAAAACCGTGGGTTAGAGGGAGAGAAAGAGAAGAGAAATCAGAAAATTTTCTTAGGGCTTTTCTTCCTTGGAGTGTTCGGGTTTGCTAGGGAGAAAGAAAGAAAAATTTTGGAAGCTTGGAGACCCATTTTTGGGTAGCAAATCCGTGAGTTTGGGGAGAAGAAAGAGGAGAGGAAAATCTGGAAATTTTGAGGGGAAAACCATGTAAAAGGATCGGGTTTGAGTGGATCTAGTAAGGAACCAAAAGAAAAATTTTTGGGTGCTCTATTAGGACCAAATCCTTGAGCTAGGAGACCAAGGGGAGGAACAAGGAGATCTTGGATTTTCAAACCCTAACTTGGGTTTAAGGTAAACTCTTAAACCAAGCTTGAAATTAAGTTCAAATCTAGCATTTTTATGGTGATTCAAGTTGGTTTGTAAGGACATAAGTCCATTTAAATTTTCAGCCCTAGATTGTGGTGTGTGTGCTTGATTAGGGGTTAGGGTTTGGTTGGCTTGATTTTGTTAATTGCTTGCTTGATTTACGTTTGATTGTTAAGTGATCTTCATGCTAGAAAATTAGGTTGTATGTCCCCCCAATGTGTGGCCGAAATCTGCCCTTTGGCAGCCAAGAGAGCATGTTAGTTTTAGGGTTGAAATTGTGGATGCTTGTATGTATTGAATGCTAAGCTAGAACCAAAACAACCCTAGGTTTTTGATTTCGGATTTGGGTTGCAGGGATTGTACGAGATGGCTAATGAGTGTATATGGGACGTTAGAACCGTTGTGTGTTTGACTCGTAAGCTCCCGAAGTGGTTGGTTGAGATAGATTCGCAAAATAGGACGTAAACCGGACGTAAACCCAAAACTGCCAAATTCGGATTCGAATCTGGCCAGTTTTAGAAAAGTGAAATTCAAGGCCTCTAGAGGCCGAACGGGGTAAAACTTAAAACATAAAAGTTGCTCGGAACAATTTTTACTAGAGAGCAGCGTGGGTAGAATCTCGAAATGAGGCTCCAACGGCCTCTGTTTTCCCAAAAACCCGTGGCTGATCCACAGACTCAGTTTTCACTCAGTTTTTCAGGGTCAGCTGTTTTCAAGCGAAAACTGGTACTGATACAGGCAGAAATAGATTTTTTACAAAACACGAAAGTTTTAGCATTTTTCGAGAGCTACAACTTTCATGAAGACAAGTTTTCCAGATTCTCGACAGATTTTTAAACTGGGCACGTTTTAGAGAAGTGCGCAGGGAATCCGAAAATTCCTACACCTTAGTTTTACAAAATGTTTTCTAAAAACTGTAAAGTGTTTTTAAACTGTTATTTTAGCTACGAAAACTGTTCCAAAGGCAGTTTCCAACCTTAAACGACATTTACAAAGAGTTATTTCAAAGATCGAAATTTTATAAATAGTTTTAAGGATTTTTAAGTGAAATCTTTCAAAAGTGCAAAAGATTAAGGAAAATGCTAAGTTAAGACAAGAAATGGAGTTTTGAGATAAGAAATGAATTTTTGCAATTAAAATTGGTAATCAAGCCGATTACGGGCCGCAACCGGGGATAGGACCCGAGTTACCAGACTTAGTCTGAAAAGCCCAGAATTGACAAGGGTTGACCAGTAGTGGATCAATTGTCAACTTTGATTGACCCAATAGCCAGTAAGAGGTAACCTTAAGGGTTATCCAAACGTAACCCTAAGGTAGACCAATAGTTGAGCAATGGGCCAAGAAAAGTGGGTTAAGGAGATTAACCCAAAAAGCTATGATGACAAAGTAAAGCCCAAAGTTTTCAAGAAAACCAACAATAGAACAAGGATCTAATCAAGAGGTTATCCAACGTGACCTCTTAAGGATTAATCAAAGTTTGAGTATCCTTAATAAAGGATGAGGATTAAGGTGACCAAGAAGGATAACAAATATAGGGGACATACAACCAAGAGTAGGTGTGAATGTTGGTTAGGTCACCAACAACTTATGAAAGGATCCTGATCCTATATTTTTCAAATAGCAGGAAGTGAACTGCTGTTACCCACTGATTTAAGGACGCAACACACAGGATACGGCACGAGAGGTAAGTACAAACCTCACCTGCAGTATGAAAGATAGTATGTTATGTTCAAAAATACTATTACATGTTTTATGCTATGTTCAAGGTGATGTTTTATGCTATGTTGCTAAAGTGCTATATTTGTAAAATGTCATGCTTTTAAAATTGTTGTATTTACAAAGTGTTATGCTTTTAAAAGTGCTATATTTGCAAAGTGCTATGCTTTCAAAAGTGCTATATTTGTAAAATGTTATGTTTTCAAAGGTGCTATACTTGCAAAAATATTATGTTTGCAAAAGTGCTATTATTGTAAAAATGTCATGTCACGCTATGAAGGAAATGAAAGTTATGTTATCATATAGTGACATTATAAGGTATGTTCACTAAAGATAAACAACATGGTAAGAAATCACAAGTAAGGTGTCGTACCAACCTCCCATCAGGTGGAGGGTTTTCATGTAAAAGTTCCGATTATCACCCTCTCGTTGATGCGAGAGGGTATAATCAATTATGTTTCCCAGAACTATTAGGAACCTTGCAACCCCTAACTTTATCTGGAGGCGCACTAAAAATTTCTGGTACGTACACAAGGGGCCCACATGTTAAAGGAAGATAATAAGATCAGGTCAAAAATGAATGCATAAACGAACATAAATGGTTCATGAACATGTTATATGATGATTGTATGTTTTCAAGATGTTTAAAATATAGATGTTTTGTGAGATTATGTTTGTGCTTACTGGGCGAAAGCTCATTCAGTTATATTTCATATTGTAGGTAAGAAACCTGCAGTTTAAATGATGAGCTATGTGCGGACGACGCGGCGGATGAAGGGCGGTATGGATACCACTACGCATAAATTCCGCAACCCTTTTTGAGTTAAGAAGTTTTTGTATGTATGTATATATTATGAAAAGAAATTATGTCATATGATATTTTGGTACTAAAGGCTTTTAACAAACTTTCTATTTCAGTATGTATGTAAGATAAGTTTCTATGAGCAAACATTTTTCTATATATAAGTATGTTGGAAAAGAAAAACATTTCAAAAAAAAACATTTCAAAAAAAAAATATCATCGAATTTTCAAGTAAAGTATAGTTAAGTAAGTAAGGCGGCGGCCCTACGTAGAAGGGGGCGTCACACATGTATCCAATGATCAAGAGATATTTTATGAAAAAACTTAACACATGTCAACAGACCTATTGTTTTTTAATAAAAAAAATGCCTCCATATGGTAAGTATGTCACTGTACTAAGACATTCAAACAATCCAGAGCGACTTTACTCTTGTTGTGGGTGTTTTGAAAAGCACAAATGTTTTGTGAAAGTGAAGATGTCATGGTTGCTGGAAGGACATGTATTAATTGTCCAAAGTTAATGTATAGAAGGTATTCTTACATCAGGTTCTTCCCTTTGTGAATGGCTTTGTTTTCAAATCCCAAAATCATTAGACATGTGTACCTTGTAGGAAAAAAAAAAAAAAACACCTCGATAAATTTTACATACTGATTTCCTACATTTCACGTATTTAAATGAAAACATCTATTTTCTCTTCTTGAGGAGCATATAGAGAATAGCCAGAGGCCGCATCACGAGCATAATGAGGTCGGTAAAATGATTACGTTCGTCTATCTATACATCTATTTCTATATGTAAAATTTATCGAGGTGTTTTTTTTTTTTTTCCTACAAGGTACACATGTCTAATGATCAATTGTTTTCCCCTAAAAGAAGATATAATTATTTTAATTCCACCGCATTCTTATCATAATAAAGGCCCCATTTAGTAATCAGGTTTAACTCAAACTAAACTGTACTTTTTCATCTCAATTACAATTATATGTAATTGAGATAGAATAATATTTATATTAAAAACCTTTTTAACATATGTAAATGTATATATTAAAATAGATTCACAATATAAAGTTATATTGATAAATTGGTATACATTACATCATTATTGAATTCAAATATTTTGAATTATTATGTAAATTAATTTGTAATTATTCTTACATTGTTTTAGTATAAATTATGTTTCAGTCTTATACTATAATGATAATATGTTAATTTTACATCATTAATAGCGATATAACTAAAATTAATTTGTAATTAAACAATATCTTTAGTAAATAATTATTATAAAGATATTGTTTATGATAACAATAAATAGCCTTATGTACATATATCTTTAGTCCTAAATAACTTATAATTGTGATAATATCTTTCTATAAAAAAAACGAAATTGAAAGAGAGAAAATCAAAGGGTTTGAGGCGCAGGTAAATAATAATGTCCCCAACTTCTATTTCGTTTTTTTTACACCTAAATTGTTTTTCTAGCTCATTTTACCGACCTTGTTTTGCTATAAATAATGATGGTAAAAAATCATTAGACATGTGTATTATGTGATCACAAAATTTTATATATAAATAATAAATAAAATTATATATATATATATATGTATCTATGTGTGTGTGTGTGTGGCGTGAAAGTGCCATACACGGCCTAGCCAGCCAGGCCTGTTGGGCCCATCTATAGGCTAGAAGCCCACGGCCAGGGGCAGCTGGCCCAGTGGCAACAACCGGGGAAAAAAAAAAGGTAAATATAATAAATAGAGAACTTGACCAAGAATCTTTTGATGCGGAGATTACCAAGAAAAGAAAACACTCTAAACAAATTAAAACATGCTTTCAATTGCCATTCCAAAAGTTCGATTCCATAATAATCGCCTCTCTCAAGACG
This sequence comes from Ficus microcarpa, assembly GCA_025413485.1. Lineage (NCBI taxonomy): Eukaryota > Viridiplantae > Streptophyta > Magnoliopsida > Rosales > Moraceae > Ficus > Ficus microcarpa. The sequence goes on along the minus strand of CM046377.1, from coordinate 4,721,572 downwards.
CTCCATGGGGCTAGAACTACTTCCGAAACTCCACACAACGCCTTGCGTGATGAAAAGCATCAAATCAAGTGGTTCTCCCTTTCGAATAATGAAACTATTCTCTTGGTATACCACTGGTTTCAGGTAGCCGTAGATCGTGTTGTAAACTTTCTCATCCATGTTTTCAAGCACTGATACTATGAATCAGTACACATTTTACTTTGTTTAATTAGCTCACAATGACAATGTACAAAGCCTAATAAACCGGCAAACCGATGCTAGATGCCAGGGACTATTAATTGTCGAAAAATAACAACCTACCTCTATTATGGGGTGTTACAAATTATTCATTAAGCTTTCAAATTCATCTAAACCCTTCTTTTTCCCGGTTGATGATGGATTTTGACTGGGGTAATTTACAGTCATTCTTGTATTTCATAAAATGAGTCTTTGTATGTCCTCTGTGGCTTTCACTTGATCTTACTGTTCGTGACCAAGAGTTAATCATTGATTGACAATCAATAATCAATCACTGATCGACTAAATATAGTTAATCAATAATTGATTTGATCAAATAAGCCTTTTCACTAGAAGGACCCAAGAACGAGGGACGGTCACGGACCATAAGATCAAACCATAGTCTTAAACGTATTTAATTCAGAATTGTAATACTAAGAGGAAATGCTTAGACTCCAAACACCATAATTGATTCTATATTTGTAAAAAAATATAATCATTTTTACAAATATAACAACATATTTATTTAACATATTATCACCGATAATTATCACAATAATGACATATAATATAACTAATATGGATAACTCAGTTGGATATTGTACATTAATTTTGTACTAATATACAAATTAACCCTTTCACGCGATAATTCTTCTTTCTCCCCCCCCCTCCCCCTCTTACTCTCTCTTCCCCCTCTTTCTCTCTCCCTTTTGATGCGACAAGTGTGGTTGAACTAGTGTTTTAATTTTGGTCCCCACTCTATAACTTCAAATTTCATCTCCAGTGAATCAAACGTAAGCTAAGAGAGTGTTTTGGGATATCTCTAGATGGTGTTTAAAATTATTTTTGTTGATACCCTCTATTCGTAAGGAAATGATTTTGTACTACTAATAATTGTTTTAAAACAATATAAGATGTGTTTACTTTATATATATATATATATAAACAAGTTTATAGTTGGTAAATTCCTCCTATTCAATTTTTCGATTATTCTTTTTTATATTTTAAACATACATACGATCCAACAGTCATATTTAAATATCTTTAAAAATAGAATAATCAACTAGTTGATAAGTTAGATGGATAAAAATTTCAATGCCAATGTTTTGTCTTAAAAAAATGAACATAAAAAAGAAAATCATCAACCCTAAAACTCAATCGGCCGGTGGCAACTTGGACTTAAAATAGAGCAAGAAAATAATACTTTTGGATTTCATAATAGTTAGAATAACTTTTAATTAGTTTTATGTAGCAAATAGAGGTATCAAACTTATAATTATTGTTCCAATTAAGAATGTAATTATTTATTCACAACCTTTGAATAAATAATTATTATTCAAAAATATATTATACGTTTTAGTAATATTAATATATAACTAAAACGTATTTTTTTATAATGGTATATATTAGTTTTCAAATAGAGGTATCAGACTACTATTTTAGAAATAAGGTTGTTTTTATCTAGTGATATTAGGCCTTTACCTAACATTTTTAATAGGTAAGTATTTTACCTAAAAACACAACTTGGTAAGCTAGTAAGGTTATCATTATTGTGTTTTACATGTAAATAACCAAGTGAATGATTGAATGTTAAGAATGAACTCGACATGTTGCATGTTGAAGTAGGCTCACGACTTCGACCGTTTGAGGTAGTGTGTGTGAATTTTTAAATAAGAACCAACAAAATACAAAACACTGATTTTTAAGAATAATCTGGAGAGTTTTCTGGAAACCTAATTTTGAACCCCTTAAAAGCCAAATTTGAAAAAAGTTATAACTTTAAAGTTGTAGAAAACAGAAAACCTTAGGGGACTTCGTAGACAGTTTTTGAAAAAAAGGCTCACAAGGCCTCTATTTTAATGAGTTTTCAAAATTGGCCTATCCAGGCATTTTACATGGCCATAATTCTTTAAGGAGAAAAATGGATAAGTTAAAGACAAATTTAAGTTTCAGATAAGAAATGAAAGTTGTAGGTTTTGTCTGGCTCAAAATTTATAGAATTTTAAATCATCAAATCTTGCTCTAAATAGTATTACAACGGTCAACTTCGTATCAAAAAATGCCTTCTGGATAGTGATTTAAAGTATTTTAAATATTTGCTCATTTTTTAAGGCTATAGCCGTCCCCCTTACTTACTTTTCTTTTTCTTTTTCTTTTTAACCTCTATTCTTGTTCATTTATTTTAGATGTGTATATTAAAATAGAAAATTTTAATTAAGCTCAATCCTTTTATTCAGACTTTCAATATTTGAATACATAATCTTATATTCAAATTATCACTATTCACTCAGAAAATAAATAAGTTTTACCAAATATTTTATGCATGAACTAATGGATTATTATTATTATTTTCTTAAAAAAAGTCAAACTCCAATCTATGGTTGCGTGCTATAGTACGTACACTCATGTTATGTAAGGGGCCCAAAAATATATGAATATAAGAAAGTGTAATTGGTTTGTTAAGAAAGCATAATTAATTCATATATTTTTTATCAAGATTATTTGCGGAAAAAGAAGTTGTACATGCTTCTTATGTTTATGCTATAGGTAAGTAGCATATATATATACTTCAGCATTTGAAATCAGTGATATATATATATATATATATATATATATAGGAACGAACAAATATAATTATCGACTTCTTTCGAAAAATATATATATAATTGTTGACTCGACAAATAATTAGAACAAACCAACTAATAAATAATAATGATCGATCATTATCAGTGACATTTGAACATTAATTTTATCAGGAGAAAAAAAGAAAAAAGATGGTCCTTCAACATATATATTTATATAGGATTAGTGATTGACCACATAATAATCAATATCATAACCTAAATTATTAAATCTCATAGTCAATCATTAATTGATAATGAATCAATCACTGATTGATCAAATCTGAAAAATAACAAATGATCATTTCCTAGATTAAAAAAATTGGCTCATCTATTAGATTAGGTGATTAAAAAATGCCACCTAATTTTATTTTCCCTTTTTCAACTGCAAAAGTGCTCAAAAAACTGTATATAGTGGCGTACTAAATTTGCTAGTATTTTGTAAATTCAAGGACTAAATCAATAGGAAAAAAATTTTAAGAATGGAAAATGCCAAACCACAAGAATTCAGGGACACAAATGCTAAAAATCCAAAAGGAAAACAAAAGTTTTAGAAGAAAAGAATCCTCTATTGGTCAATTAATAGATACTTAATTTTCAAAAAAAAAAAAAAAAAAAGGAAACATATAAAGATAAAATAGAAGAGAGAGAGAGAAGTAAAGCCCTAATAATAAAAGGAAACTTACATTTTTCAGCATTGAAGAAGAGGAGGGCCTCGTGGAGAGCCAAAGAGTAAGAGTCAGGAGGAATAGAATGGGGTTTGGCTTTGGGAAGCGTGTTGATGATGATGATTGGAAGAGCTATGACGCAGAAAGCCAAGAGAATCCCAAAAAAGCTCCACTTTACGGCTTTGTAGCTGCACACAATGCACCCAAAGTCCACATACTTGCTCTTCTTCCTCTTGTTGTTGTAATTTGGCTCCAACAGCCAGCTCTTTGGTGTCTCCGTCAGCTGCTCATACTGCTGCTGCTGTTCGTGATAAACCGCCAACATGTCGCACTCGCTGTCGCGGCTTGTTGTTCCATCGACCACGTCTATTTCCTCTCCTCCTGCCTCGAACGATGCCGATCCCCACCGATTCCCTGGATGCATGATTATTTATAACTGTATTTCTAATACTTATTTAGATAGATATGTGATTGTTTCGCTCTTAATTCTTATTTAATCAAAAATAAGAGCTAGGGACAACTTTTAGGGTATGGCGGGCAATATAATCTGACAAACTAACTATTTTTCTCTCTTTCTCAAGAGAACATATTGTGAAATATATATATATATATATATATATATATATATATATAAAAGGAGGGGAAGAAGAAGATCAGAGGAAGAAGAGCCGGCCGTTTAATTTTCCACTTTGCGTGTTTTGTTTCCTTAAATTCATTTGTTGTGCGATATTTATAGGACTTGCTCGTCTACCAATGTGGTTTAGGTAAGGTATAATTGGGTAGTATTTTAATTAAGAAATTAAAAAGACGACCAAAGGAGACATAATGAATTAAAATAGAAGCGAGTTGAATTTTGACTTGATTTTCCTTTTTCTTTTTCATTTCATTAAATCTAAATGAGTTATAAACTTATAGAATATGTATACATATAAGGAAAGTTCTATGTACCACATTCCTAAGAATTATTTTAAGAAGAAAAAAAAAAACTAATCCATGATTAATGTTCTTTGATCTGACTTTGAAGGCGGGCAAATTAATAAATTAAACTCCAAATCAATTCATATGGCTTTTGGATATTAATTTCGGTATTACCATTCCCTTTGATGCTCTCTTTGAAAGGGGATTCTTAAACGCTTGGGGGGTTTTGTCTATTTGTTTATTATTTTACTTCTGTTTCAAGTTATCTTCGGCATAACGCAAAAATAAACCAAATCAAATATGCCTCCTTAGACCAAATTAGTTGTAATTTGCATTATATATAAACTATATATATATATATAATTAATTAGTAACAGATAGATTTCCTAAATGATTATATACATCTTCGGTGCAATGGAATAACACAAAAATTAAGTACCAATACAATATTTTAATTAAATTTTTTTTTTTGGGTTGGGGAGGAAACAACTAAATGCATAGATATATATATATATATGTGTGTGTACATATATGTATAAACAAGTTTATACAATACGTACCTTACTTCCAGTTTCATTTCTGTAGTCGTGTAAAGGATAACAACAAGATATAAATGTCTTCGTAGCATATATTTACTTTGATGATTTTATTTTCATGATTCTTTATGGTACTCCGATAACCAGATGTGTATCTTTCAGTATCTTAAAAGAATGTTTCCTTTGAGTAATTTTTTTCTTGTGTGCTTAATGTGAAGGAAGTTTTCATTAATATTAATTGAATAGATGATGTATTTGAGAACGTATTATATATTTGTACATACATATATATGTAGCACTCGGTTTGTAATTTTCGACTAGTAATTAAATAGGAATGTAGATGAAAGTTCTAATAAAAAAGGTATCAAGTCACAAGTTACATACCTTACGAAGTTTCGCAGGAATTATCACGTGCCTATCACACGATGGCTATAAAGTTATTCATAAAAATAGTTAAATTAAGTGAAAAACATTTGTGAGAATGTTAAAAACTCTTTAAAAAAAGTTATTGTGACGCCCCGAGCCACCCACCTGACACCCACGCGGGGCCGACCGCGCGGATGCGGGGCACCGGAACCGTCACCTTCATACATAACTTACTATACTTTGAAAATGCGGAATAAATTTTTTTTTTTTTTTTTTGAAACTTCTTTTGAACATCATTTTAAAACTTTCTTTGAACTTCATAATTTGGATTTCATTTTAAAACCTTGACTTGAAACCCATACACTAAAATTGTGCATCGTACTTTGAACATTTCATACATAATTAATTTCATACTTAATATACATGAAAACTTCATAACTTAAACATAATGCGGAAAATATTGCGTAGTGGTATCCCACACCGCCCTTCACTCGCTGCATCATCTCCAAGCCCACCAAGTAAGACCACAAGCCTTTCATCTCTACCTGCAGTATGGAATATATCTGATGAGCTTGCGCTCAGCAAGTACAAACGCGATCTCACAAAACATTTTCATTTAAACATCTTGAAACATACTTCATCATAAAACATATGCATGAACCATTTATGTCCATTTATGCATTTCGTTTTAACTTGTACTTATCTTTCATATGGGCCCCATAGTGTGCGTACCCTTAACATATAGCGCGGCTCTAGGTACAGTTAGGGTTTGCAAGGTCCCTAACTGCTCTAGGAAAACATAAGTGATTACACCCTCTCGCATCAACGAGAGGGCGAATCCATAACTTTAACATAAAAATCCTCCACCTTGGGGGAGGTTGGTACGACACTTTACTTGTGTATTTTTACCAAGTGGTTTATCATTAGTGAACATACCTTATGATGTTACAAAATCATAACTTATAATGAACATGACATATTTTAACATAACATGGCCTCTTTAAAGCATGACATCGTTAAAATATGGCATTCTTTAAAATTCTTTAAATCATGGCCTCATTTAAACATAATAGCTTTAAAACATAGCATCTTAAAAGCATAGCATTTCAACATAGCATTTAAACATAGCATTTCATACTTGAACATACATTACTATTTTTCCATACCACAGGTGAGGTTTGTACTTACCTTAAGTCCTACGCTCTTGACGTAACATTCCTCGCGATATCAACAGGTTCCTATTCCTGTTTCAAAGGAGGTGTAAGATAAGGTTAACTTATCTTACCATAAACCTTGGTATATGATGTTGGTATCCTAACCAACATCTAGGAGCAATCCTAGATGCGTGTGTTGTATGTCCCCTCTAATATCTCTTGCAAGCCCGATTGGTCACTTTCTTCTTCTTGGGCTTATGCTTTACTTTTTCTTGGTTCATAATCCATTGGGTTATTATCTCTTCAATAACCCTAGGTCTTAGCCCATTTCATTAATCTTGGTATCCTTTAGGGTTATATTGGGTAACCCTAAAGTCAACTCTTGGTCAACCCAAGTCAACATGTAGTCAACTAAGGTCAACCCCCTTTGGGTCTGACGTTGGGCTATGGGCTTAGCCCAGTAACTCGGATATAATTCCGGTTACCGTTCGTAGTCGGCTTGATTACCCATTTTTACCTTAAAACTCCATTTCTTGATTTTTGGAAAGCATTATATAATTATCTTCCAAAAATCCTTAAATTTGCTTGTAAAAACTCTTACTTCATAATTCTTGAAAATACTTGGCTAAAATCATCATTTTCTTTGCTTCTTGGTAAAATGTGGAATTTCAATTCCGAACTCTTAAAATTCCACTTTTCTTCTTGAAAAATCTCATTTTCCTTTAACTTCTGGAAAATCCCATTTTTTCTTCAACTTGAACACTTTGGGTGAATAATCCCAAAAACTCTTTTCTTGTCTTGTAAAAATTCATTTTCTTAAAACGGAACTTCATAAAATCATTACGGACTGAAAATCGCCATTGGAATGGTTTTCGTAGTCAAAATAACATTTTAGAGACACTTTACATTTTTCTAGAAAACGTTTTTGTAAACCATAGTGCTGGAATTTTTTGGATTCCTGAGCACCCTTCGTAAAACTAACCCAGTTTAAAAATCCATTCATTATCTGAAAAACTTGTCTTCACGAAAGTTGTAGCTATCGAAAAATGCTAAAACTTTCGTGTTTTGCACAAAACCCAGTTCTGGCTAGATCAGTACCAGTTTTCGTTTGAATGTTGCTGATCCTGAAAAACGGAGTGAAAACTGACCTCAGGGATCAGCCACGGGTTTTCATAAAAACGAAGGCCTTTCGAGCCTTATTTCGAGATTCTGTCCACGTTACTCTCTAGTAAAAGTTGTTCCGAGAAACTTTTGTGTTTTAACTTTTACCCCGTTCGGCCTCTAAGGACCTGATATTTTAACTTTCCCGAAACTGGCCAGTTTCGACTCCGAAATGGCAGTTTCGGTTGTTAATGCGGTTTTACGTCCTAGTTTGCGGATTCTAACTCGACCGATCACATCGGGAGCTTAAATATTAAAAAAGCAACGTATCTAACGTCCCATGCATTCATTCTTGTCCATCCATCGTACCCATGCAGCCCACAAAAACGTCCTTGGCTGCATGGTATCCTTGCATCCATTTCATCAAGCATCACATTCATCATTTTCTTCAACCAAATCAGCCACTGCCTTAGGGCTGATTTGTGCCCAAAATTTAGGGGACTTAAATAACACATCTAGCATGCATCCTAGCCATTTTCAAGCATAAAAATCATGCAAGCAATCATTATAAAATAAGCCAACCAAACCCTAATCCCTATCAAGCACATACACCGAAAATCAAGGGCTGAAAAAGAGATGGACTTATGTCCTTACAAACCCATCTTAAATCACCATAAACATGCTTATCTTAAGCTTAAATCCAAGATTGGTTCAAGAAATTACCTTAACCCAAGTTAAGGTTTAAAAATCCCATTTTCTTCTTGGCTCCATGGCTCACGGATTTTGGCTCCTCCAAGGGATCCGAATCCTCCTTCATGGCTCACGGATTTTTTGTAAGAAAAATAGAATCCAAGACACTTTTTGTTAGCTCTTTCTTGCTCTACCAAAACCAAACTTATGAGAAGAGAAATCCAAGTTTTCTCTTACCTTTTTCCTTCTCCATGCCCTACGGATTTTTGGCTCCATGGAGCACCAAAAATCTTTCCTCTTGGTTCCATCACACCAAGCCGAACTTCGCCATGGTTTACCCTCAAAAACTTTCCAGATTTTCACCCTCTTTCTCACTCTCCAACCCACGGCTTTGTGCCCATAAATGGGTCTCCATGGCTCACCAAATCTCTTCCCTTTCTCCCTTGCAAACCAAACACCACACAAGCCTCACCCTCTAGCATTTTTTTTTTTTCCAGATTTCTTCTTCTCTTTCTCCCTCTCTCTCCCACGGTTTTCTTCTTGCAAAACTGGCAGAAATAATGGAGGAAATGAGAGGGAGAGAGCTGCCGAAAGTGATGGGAAAAGGGAGGGTTGATTGTCTTGCTTTTCTCCTCAAAAGATGGCTTTATGTCATGTCCTCTTTTCTTCCCTTAGCTGGCCGAAACTCCAAGGGAGGGAGTTGGCTTGCTTGCTGCTGAAAGTGAAGGAGAAAAGGAGGGGGACATGCAGCTGATTTTGTGGAGAAAAAAGGGGAGTAGTTAGCTTGCATTTGTTGGCTTTGTTGACCCACATTTTTCCCTTAAAAAATGGCTTTATGCCTTGTCTTTCTTTTCTCTTCTAGCTGCCCATGAGCTGGCCGAATATAGAGGGAGAAATGGGGGAGGTTGGCCGAAACTTTGAAGGAGAAATGGGGGAGTGGTTGGACAAGGGTGATGTGGAGCTTTCTAAGCCTTTCCTTTCCCATGCTAGCTCACACTTTTTCCTTGATTCAAGGCTTTACTTTTGTGTTTTCTTTTTCTTGTCTTTTCCCTTGAATTGCCGAATTTTTGGAGGGGAATGGGAGGGTGTTGGCTGCACTTTGATGGAGTGGAAAAGAGTTCCATATCTTTGCTTTAACTAGATCACATTTAGTTCCCATCTAGTTAGCTTTCAAAGGAGACATCATTCCTTAATTTAAGGCTTTGTCCTTGCTTTTCTTTTCTTTCATTTCTTCCTTGTTGCTTGCCGAAAATGAGAGAGCAAAGGGGAGGCTAGTGAGTTCTAGAGTCCTTCTAGAATTTCTCCCAAAGCCACCTAAGGCTTGTGATGTCACACACATGTGATCATCCCTTAAATCATGGGTTTTGTTGTGATTTTTCTTCTTCAAAATTAATTCATTTCCTTTCCTTGATGTCACACAGATATTAAAAAATATTGTGCTCCATAATTTGGTCCAAAATTCTTCCTTGTAAAATTGAACCGAAAACTTTCTTTCTCCAACTTTTCGGAGACCTTTTTGCCCTTTAATCTTGATTCGGTGTGCTTGATTTCTAGGGTGGTTTTTACGGCTTATTTTTGTTTTCTTGACCATAAAAAGTCTTTGTAGTCTCTTCTTATACTGCATTTCATCATTTTTCGAGGTCAACATTTTTGACCCATCCTTGGTCAAACTTTGACTTTTTTGGTTAAGATTGACTTTTTCGGTCAAACCTTTGACTTTCTTAAAATTTCATCATTTTTCATTCTTTTTCTTTCCTTTTCGTTCTTTTTGACTCAAAATGCCGTTTACCAACCTCGGCATTTTTTTCCGAGTCTCATAGCCGGTTTAAAAGAAAATTCTAACCTTGGCTAATAAAATTACGAATTTCACATGGCCATTCATAATTTTCCATGAAATATCATAAAAACACATCATGCGGACTTCTAATTTCTAACAAAAAGAGAAATCTTAAGTGTAATACCCGGAATTTTCATGGACTTAAGATTTCTCTTTTTATTAGAAATTAGAAGTCCGCACGATGTGTTTTTATGATATTTCATGGAAAATTATGAATCACATGTGAAATTCGTAATTTTATTAGTCAAGGTTAGAATTTTCTCTTAAACCGGCTACGAGACTCGGAAAAAAATGCCGAGGTTGGTAAATGGCATTTTGAGTCAAAAAGGACGAAAAGGAAAGAAAAAGAATGAAAAAGGATGAAATTTTAAGAAAGTCAAAAGTTTGACCAAAAAGTCAAAGGTTGACCAAGGACGGGTCAAAAATGTTGACCTCGAAAAATGATGAAATGCAGTGTAAGAAGAGACTGCAAAAGCTTTCTATGGTCAAGAAAGCAAGAATAAGCCGTAAAAACCACCCTAGAAATCAAGCACACCGAATTAAGAATTAAAGGGCAAAAAGGTCTCCGAAAAATTGGAGAAAGAAAGTTTTCGGTCCAATTTTTACAAGGAAGAATTTTGGATCAAAATTATGGAGCACAATATTTTTAATATCTGTGTGACACAAAGGAAAGGAAAAGGAATTAATTTTGAAGACGAAAAATGGCCAAACAAGGCATTGTGGGAGCTAGTGGAAAATGACATCAACACCTTGACATCACCTTCCACCAACTCAATGTTGCACATGTGGACTCTCCCTTTTTGCTTCATCAAGTTCGGCAATTACATGGAGGAAAAGAAAACAAGGAAAAGAAAGCACAAAGGTAAAGCCTTGAATCAAGGAAAAAGTGTGGTGTCCTCTCCATCACCCATTAAGTGCCAATTGTCCTCCATAAAGTTAGCCAAAGACAGCCCATACCTCCCCCTTGATGATTCGGCAATCTAAGAGAAAAGAAAGAAAAGAAAATCACAAAGAAAAGCATGAGAAAAGATGGAAAAGAAAGACATGGCATAAAGCCATTTTTTGAGGAAAAAGTGTGCACCATTTGCATGCCACTTGTCCCCTTGTTTCTCCAAGAATTTCGGCTGCAAACTAGCCCTCCCCATGACCAAGCAATCAGCCCTTGTAATCCCCCAAAAATCCGGACACACAATGGCCCTTGGCTTCCCCATGAAGTTCGGCAATTCAATGGAAAAAGAAAGGAAGAAGCAAAGGACAAGGCATAAAGCCATAAATCAAGGAAAAGGTGCAACCACTCTTGTCCATCAAGTCCTCTCACTCTCTAGTCATTTTTGTTAAAAAAAATGAGTCAAACCCCATGCCTTTTCCCTTGGAACTTTCGGCAGCCAACACAAGAAAAGGAGGAGACATAAGCCTTAAATTGAGGACAAGGCACCATCAACTCCTAGCCATCTTGTCCATCAAAGAAAACCTCCCATTCCCCATGCTCTTTTATTAAAAGAATGAGCCAAAACTCTTGCTTTTTCCCTTCCCAAGTTCGGCAGCAATAAGCACAAAGAGAGAGATGACATAAAGCCTTAATTTAAGGCAAGCAACCAACTACTCCAATCAATCAAAGAAAACCCTTCCATCCTTTGTGCTTTTTGTAAGAAAAAGTAAGCCAAAGCTCTTGTGTTTTCCTTGGGATATTCGGCAGCTAGAGAGAGAAGGAGAGAAAGAGAGATTCCAAGAGAAATGTTGGGTATTCCATCTCAAAGGGGTGCACGGTTTTGGACAAGAGAAAGAGGAGAAGAAATCAAGAAAAAAATCTAAGGGTGTGCATGTGTGATGTTCGGCTCTTCTAAGGGAGAATCAAGAGAGTTTTTGTGAGCCATGGAGACCCATTTTGGGGCAGCCAATCCGTGAGCTTGAGGAGTGAAAGAAAGAGAGAAAATCTGGAAAAAAAAATTATGGGATAAGCCATGCATGAAGTTCGGTTCTAGCAAGAGGAACCAAGAAAAGATTTTTGGTGCTTCTTGGAGCAAAAATCCGTGAGCATGGAGGAAGGAAAAAGGTAAGAGAAAAACTTGGATTTCTCATCTTGTAAAGCTCGGTTTTGATGAGCAAGAAAGAAGCTAACAAAAAGTGTTTGGATCCCATTTTGCATGGTGAATCCGTGAGCCCCCAAACCAAGGAGGAACCAAAAGAAGTTTTGAGGATTTTCAAACCCTAACTTGGGTTAAGGTAAACTCTTGAACCAAGCTTAAATTAAGCTCCATTTTAAGCATTTTTATGATGGTTTAAGATGGATTTGTAAGGACATAAGTCCATCTCCTTTTTCAGCCAAGATTTTTGGTGTATGTGCTTGATAGGGATTAGGGTTTGGTTGGCTTATTTTATGATGTTTCTTGCATGATTTTTATGCTTGAAAAATGGATAGGATGCATGCTAGATGTGTTATTTAAGTCCCCTAAATTTTGGTCACAAATCAGCCCTAAGGCAGTGGCTGATTTGCTTGAAGAAAAATGTTGTATGTGATGATGGATCCAAGAGCTAGAACCATGCAACCCATAGACTAGGATTTTCGGTTTTAAGGGCTGCATGGGTGTGATGTATGGACAAGAATGTATGCATGGGACGTTAGACACGTTGCTTGATTTATGTTTAAGCTCCCGATGTGATCGGTTGAGTTAGAATCCGCAAACTAGGACGTAAAACTGGATTAACAACCGAAACTGCCATTTCGGAGTCGAAACTGGCCAGTTTCGGGAAAGTGAAATTATCAGGTCCTTAGAGGCCGAACGGGTTAAAAGTTAAAACACGAAAGTTGTTTGGAACAACTTTTACTAGAGGGCAACGTGGACAGAATCTTAAAATAAGGCTCCAAAGGCCTTCATTTTTATGAAAACCCGTGGCTAACTCCTGGAGCCAGTTTCACTCCGTTTTTCAGGATCACCCACATTCAAACGAAAACTGGTACTGATCTAGCCAGAAATGGGTTTTGTGCAAAACACGAAAGTTTTAGCATTTTTCGATAGCTACAACTTTCGTGAAGACAAGTTTTTCAGATAATGAACGGATTTTTAATCTGGGTTGTTTTTACGAAGAGTGCTCAGGGAATCCGAGAATTTCCAGCACTTGGTTTACAAAAACGTTTTCTAGAAAAATAAAAAGTGTCTCTAAAATGTTATTTTGACTACGAAAACCGTTCCAATGGCGATTTTCAGTCCGTAATGATTTTATGAAGTTCCGTTTTAAGAAAATGAATTTTTAGAGTTTTTGGGATTATTCACCCAAAGCTCTCAAGTTAAAGAGAAAAATGAAATTTTCCAAGTTAAAAAGGAAAATGAGATTTTTCAAGAAGAGAGTGGGATTTTAAAGGTTTAGAATTGAAATTCCATGTTTTTCCAAGAAGTAAGGAAAAGAATGATTTTAGCCAAGTATTTTCAAGAATTATGAAGTAAGAGTTTTTTTACAAGCAAACAAATGGATTTTTGGAAGATAACTATATAATGTTTTCCAAAAATAAAGAAATGGAGTTTTAAGGTAAAAATGGGTAATCAAGCCGACTACGAACGGTAACCCGAATTATATCCGAGTTACTGGGCTAAGCCCATAGCCCAATGTTAGACCCAAAAGGGGGTTGACCTTAGTTGACCACATGTTGACTTGGGTTGACCAAGAGTTGACTTTAGGGTTACCCAATATAACCCTAAAGGATACCAAGATTAATGAAATGGGCTAAGACCTAGGGTTATTGAAGAGAAAATAACCCAATGGATTATGAACCAAGAAAAGTAAAGTAAAAGCCCATGAAAAAAAAAGGAAGTGACCAATCAGGTTTACAAGAGATATTAGAGGGGACATATAACACACACATCTAGGATTGCTCATAGATGTTGGTTAGGACACCAACATCATATGTCGCGATTTATGGTAAGATAAGTTAATCTTATCTTACACCTCCTTTGATTGAAACAGGAATATGAACCTGTTGAGATATTGCGAGGAATGATGGGTCAAGAGCATAGGACCTAAGGTAAGTACAAACCTCACCTGTGGTATGGAGAAAAATAATATGTATGTTCAAATATGCTATGTTTCAAGATATGTTGAAATGCTTTAAAGATGTCATGTTTTGAAGATGTTTTCAAGATGCCATGTGTTAAAGATGCCATGTTTTAAAGATGCCATGCTATGTTTTATGAACGAAATGTTAAGTATGTATGATATAGTGACATCATAAAGTATGCTCACTAATGATAAAAACTTGGTAAAAATACACAAGTAAGGTGTCGTACCAACCTCCACCAAGGTGGAGGATTTTTATGTTAAAGTTATGGATTCGCTCTCTCGTTTTTGTAAGAGGGTGTAATCACTTATGTTTTCCTGGAGCAGTTAGGGACTTGCAACCCCATCTAACTGTAATCTGGCGGCGCGCTATATGTTAAGGGTACGTACACTATGGGTCCCATAAGAAAGATAAGGAAGTTAAAAAAAAATGCATAAATGGAACATAAATGGTTCATGCATATGTTTTATGATGAAGTATGTTTTCAAGATGTTTAAATGTTTTGTGAGATCGCGTTTGTACTTGCTGAGCGTCAGCTCATCAGATATATTCCATACTGCAGGTTGAGATAAAAAGCTTGTAGCTTTACTTGGTGGGCTTGGAGATGATGCAGCGAGTGAAGGGCGGTGTGGGATACCACTACGCAATAATTTCCGCAATATGTTTAAAGTTATGAAGTTTTCATGTATGTTAAAAGTCAAGTTATGTTATGTATGTATGAAATGTTCAATGTAAGATGCACAATTTTAGTGCATGGGTTTCAAGTCAAGATTTTAAAAATGAAATCCAAATTACGAAGTTCAAAGAAAGTTTTAAACAAAGATCAAAAGAAGTTTCAAAAAAAAAAATAAGTCGAAGAAAAAAAAATTTTATTCCGCATTTTTAAAGTAAAGTAAGTATGAAGTATGAATGTGACGGTTCCGGCGCCCCGCATCCGCGCGGTCGGCCCCGCGTGGGTGTCAGATGGGTGGTTCGGGGCGTCACATTAAGTCCATGAAAATTCCGGGTATTACAGTTATAACATCGTGCACTAAATACAAGTATTTCTAAAGATTTTCGGAAATTATTATCGATCTCTGTTAAATTTAATTAAGAATCTTTCATTAGCTTTAGGGTCAAGAACTAAAAGTTCAGAGTGGAAAAAAAAAAAAAAAGAAGAAGCTAAAGTTGAATGATTAATATGCTAAGATTAGAAGTTCAAGTACCAAAATGTCGTAATGCATATAGTTAAACCTTAGAGGGGAAA
The DNA here is from genome assembly GCA_025413485.1 of Ficus microcarpa. Lineage (NCBI taxonomy): Eukaryota > Viridiplantae > Streptophyta > Magnoliopsida > Rosales > Moraceae > Ficus > Ficus microcarpa. The sequence goes on along the minus strand of CM046377.1, from coordinate 4,706,168 downwards.
AAAGAGGAAAGAAATGTCTATATTTTGTCTCTTTCCCTATATTTTAAATGAAATGTAGAGAGAGAAATTTTGTGAATGGTTTTGATTATCTTATGGCATGTTTATTTAGGCGTAATCAGAGTGAGTATGAATTGAAGTGGGTAGGATTCGGAGTGGATTGGATTTGAAGTTAGAATATGCTGTTTACTTGAGTTCCAGGAATCGAAGTTGGAATCACTGTCAATCCTATTCATGTGTTTACTTAGAACAGGATCGGAATTAGTTGCTGGAAATTTAATTGTATACCCCTTTATTTATTGTGTTTTCAAAAATTAAAAATAAGATTAATTTTTTTTTATATTTATTGTCATATTATTAATCCAAAATAAAATAATCATTATGATACTAAGGCAATAAAATTAAATTGTGTAATTTTTTGTTTAAAAAAATTAAAAAGAGTTAAAAAAATGAATTAAAATAAGTAAAGTATAAAAATATAAAAATAGAAACATAATAATATATTATAGTAAAAAAAAAGTTGTTTATTTACTCTAATAATGTTAATAGTAATTAGAATATTTATATAATATTAAGTTAATAAAAATAGTTTATATTTAGTTAATAAAAATAATTAATATAGGTTGTTATTATTTATTAATACAATTTTTTGCAAATAAACTAAGAATAAAATGATATTTTAATGTTGATAGTAGAAATGAGAGTCATAATCCAGAGGGGGGCATGGGATTGCCAATCACATTCCTCAATCCCAAATTAGTGTGGGATCCACCATTCTCACTTCCATTCTAGAAAAGAAAAAATAACAAATAAATAAGGGATTGACTCCTATTCTCCACTCCCATTTCCTACTCCTGATAAGTAAACATGTCATTAATTGATAGAGCTAATTATATGTATACACATTAAGCTTACACAAAAGGAAAGAATGATAAAGACTATACAACTCTCTTATAATTCATTAACTTGTGTAACACTATATTTTGTAATTTACTTATCATGCATGCCCCGCGGAGAAAGCCAATCTGGACTCGAAGTTGTTGAAGATGTTATCGCAAAAGATGATGGGTTAAGGCATCGGCAAGTTGATCGGTGGAGAAAACAGAAGACGCACAAAGACCATTGATTTGCACTTGATCAAGAACAAAGTGAAAATCAATTGCTATATGCTTCGTGTATAAGTATAATATTGGATTGACACAAAGATAAGTGGCATCAATTTTATTACAATATATATCCGGTAGTACAGGAATGTTCATTCCAAGTTTATGAAACAAAGATTGGATCCAAGTTACTTCGGTGGCAATGAAGGTCATTGCTCAATACTCCACTTCAGTATTGGAATGTTCAACAGCCGATTGCTACATTTGAATTCCATGAAATTGTTGAAAAAAGGGTTATGTCAATCGAGTTTTGGATATCAATTTTGAGGCTTAAGTTTTTAGTGGGACAGCAACATATTTGTAGATGGGTTCTCCTCATGAGGAGTATGAAACAGTATATTTATATGCTTAAAATAATGAATGGGTAAACAAGAAATTGACTCTTAATATGTATCCATGAAGTTGGAGAACGTTACCCAAAAAAAAAAAAAAAAAAACAGAAGGTTATAGAAGTTTGCTACAGCAAACTATCAAGCATCAAAACGTTCAGAGTTTACTTTAGAATTAAATGCATCAATTCTAAAATATTAATTAAAAAGTTAACTCCAAAATTAATTCGGATTTATGGCCATGTTTCTACAAAATCCCTATAAACAGTGTTTTCCTCTACTCTTTTAGAGACACTGAAAATCATAGCTCTTTTCAGATTTTATATATTCTATAGTCCGACTAGGATTCAATATAATAAAGTTCGATCGGATATTGTTCAGTTCGCCAAAAGTAGGTTCGTGGTACTCAATCACTACTTATCATCGTTGTATCCTAAGATACAAACATCCGTTCAAACTCCAGCACTAGTGGTAAGAGGACAAATCCATTTTAAGGACATCGTGTGATACATATCTCAACTTCTCGTTCACGTTTTTGTTTCCAATTATTTGTGTTGATAACAATATCTGTTTTGTTACATGTTAATTTGATATTATTTTGTAGTTATAATTTTGTTTATTTCAATTGTTGTTTATCTTATTATCACATTTTGCTAAAAGAAATGACATTATGATCATGAAAAGTAATATGCGCATTTTTTGACTTAAGATCGTCGGCATGAAAATACAACGTTTAACGCCTAATGCTAATGGAATGGCTATTAATATACTAATCGAATCACACGAAAAATGGCCGCCCAACAAATGGCCACCATAAAATACTAGTTTTTAGAAACGGAAGAATACTATCATTTTCGCTATAATAAGCATATATGTGAATCGAATCTTAATTCAGTCCATTGGCGGGAGGGCAACAATAACTCCTAATTAAAAAGAAAAAAAAAAAATTTGGTTGTGATTATTGGACAACTTGCAAATAAAAAAGCTGTAATCTAAGGTATACAAATGGGGGAAAAAAATTAGAAATTAAGATGAACAAGCATTGATTTTATCGTCTTATATTATCGTGCTTCTATAAGAAATTGAAATTGTCCGGCCTAATTAATTAATTAAAATTGAAGAAGGTGCTGAGTTACGTCCACATATGTTTGAATAAAAAAAATCCAATTCAACTTTTTCAAAATTCACACCACACTCTTTCTTTTTTATATCTAATTTCCCACACATCTATACTGCTTAGATTCCCAATTCGACAAGCATTGTGAATTTTGAACTACTAACGATCGAGATCTAGACCCGGCCGGAACCCATTTGACGTTTCTTGGCCTATAGTGTGGTTTTTTTTTTTTTTTTTTTTTTTTCTTTTTCTTTTTTTTGGGGTAGAAAGGAAATGTTGTTTTTCTGGTTGGTTCTTGTTTTTTCCTAGTCTTTGAAAAAAAAAAAAAAGTTTAGTATATAATGATAAACCTATAAGAGAATATATATATATATATATATTATACAATTTTTTGACAAAGACTAGATGCTCCTCTAGATTTCAGTATTGCATCAATTTCTTAATCCACCAAATCCTTATTGAACAACAATTGATGAATATTGGAATTTCTACACGAACATCTTGGAGAACAAATTACCAACTTTTCAATATCCCAAATAGCCAATTTAATCAGCGAGGTCAACCAAAAATTGCACCTCTTAAAGTCACTTTTTGTAGACTTTTATCACTTGTCTTGTCCTGCAATAAAATAAATTATCAAATTACATATATTAACACACAACAATGGTAAGACTGATAGTAACCCAACTCGCCTCTATATGGCAGCCAACCAATAATCAGTTCAAGGGAATTAAAATTAAAAAAAAAAAAGGATTAATTAATATATATGTTGCAACAACATAGTAATCCTACTGCGTCTGAAGTTTGAAAAATAATCAGTAGTTTCCAAATAATAAATTTTACAATTGTGATCGCATGTAATATCGAATAATAATCTTATATCTGATTCCAAAATAAATGTATAATTTGAATCTCTCATCTCAAGTGTAACAATAAATGAATAAATTTTATGAGAATATAAGGATTGATGAGGCATATATGTGCATGGAATAAGTTGTTGACGGAAAATTTTGTATCTTAAGGTCTACTGTCCATCACGAGCTAGCTAAGCAAAGGATGAAGATTAGAAGACTGCCAAGACAAGCCACACCATGTTGGAGACAACAATGTGCTTGCACCAAATGAGATCGATAAGTAGGGTGCTTTTCTACAGCCCTAACACGGTTTTGGTAACACATTAGAAGCTGCCTAAAGCTTTCTCTCTAAAAGCTTCTCAAGCTTTATTGTATTGGATTCATTAACCCGAGCACCGTAGAGTACTCACATTGGAGCGAACCTCTATAAATTTTTATGTCTTTATTTATTGTTTTTTTTTTTTTTGATTATTCGTTTATTCGCTAACTCGTTGGAATAATCTTAGGATCAAAACAGTATCAAACAATGCGAATAACGACTATAGATTCTTAAACAAATCAACTGTAGATTTTGCCTTTACACAAGTCAAGATCAGAGTCATAATAACACAAATACAACCTTAGTTGAACACCAACATCGGCTATCAATGTTAAAATACCTAATAATAAGACCAGCAGTTGAATGACTTTATTTTCATAAGACACGTCATTTCGGTTGAACACCATCAATGCCAAATGTCAAATACAATTCCAACAATAGTTTTGTTCAGACAAACAGTACTACAAAAAAAAAAAAAGGAAAGAAAAAAAACTTTTATTCATAATATTTTTTATAAAACTTTTAATCACAACATTTTATGTGACTAAATGCCACTTTTAGTCACAAGGTTATGACTATTATTTATGTATTTAGTCATAAATTTTTATTATAAATAAAACTTTCACTCACAAGATTTTTAGTCACTGTGTGATTGAAAGTTTTTGCATGACTAATCTCATGACTAAAAGTTTTATTCATAGGAAAATTTTATGACTAATTGCATATTAGTCACAAGGTTGTGATCAAAAGTGACATTTAGTCACATAAAAAAATTGTTACTAAAGTGTTATAAGAAAATGTTGTGACTAAAAATTTATTTTTTCAGTAGTATAATTAATTAAACTCTATCCGCAATGAGAGTAATTCTGGCGGATGATGGCCTCCAATTCATGTTCTTGGCAGCAAGTCCTAAATATCCATACGCACACAAAGTTCACTATTTTAGCGCGTGTGCGTGGTGGCATGCGGTGCAAGGACAAGAAAATCTCCAAAAATCCCAATCACGAGCATTAATGTAGCAATTCGGTTTTGGTACCCTAAGCTTGCTTTCTCATTTAAAATCGAAATACACCATCAGTCGCGAGAAAGTGAGGGTTTAGAAGAACCATAACCCCAAAAGAAACACTTACGCATAATCTTGAGTATCGAAAATGGCAATAGCGGGAGGTATGTTTTTAGATCCAATTTTTATTCCGCATTGATCTAATTGCTATTTAGGATTATTAAGAGCATGTTTAGATCATTAAGAAAATTTTAACAGTTGGTATCAGAGCGAGTTTCAACCTTGTCTTGCCATTTTATTCTTTTCCGGTTTTAGAGTTAAATGCCGTTAGTGTTTTGGACTTCATGATTTTGAATTTTGGATGTTTTTGATGTGAAGTGTTGTTAGGAATCATTAAGATATTAGATTTCTATCATTTCTGTGATTTGAAACATAAATTTTGGACGTCGGAATGATGAGAAACCATCGGGTTGTAACCGTGTCGAAACGACCCGGCTGGAGGTTGAAGACGACAAAAATGACATGTCAGATTTTACGTCTTCCAAACACTTATGTCTCTTGGTCCTTCAAGATCACAGTAAGTTTTCTGCACACACCTTGATGAAATCCGAGTTGAAGTTGTTACGTACATGTCTGATGAAATTTGATCAAGGTTATAAAGCACCACTAGAGCAATTGAAGCCATAGTTTTTCTTAACATTTGAATCTTTTACGGGAGATAAACCCAAAAACCTAATTGAGGACACAAATGTGCTTAATGACCCCTTCATACCACAGAGAAGGGAAAATCATTATGTTATTTAGTTTCCAATAGATTACCAAAAAAAAAGAAAAATTGTTTTTCAATTACAAACTGTACAGGACATTAGATTAACCTTGTATCCTGTCAAGTTTCAGACTGAGAAGGAAAGCACTCGTATAACTTGAAGTTGGAGAAACTGGCATCATAAGGAGAATAAATCACTTGCTGCCAATGACCTCGCTAGACGTTGAACTGCAGCTGCTTTTCAATATAATGCTATTAGATAGCCTTTATACCTAATCTCATGTAAGCTAGACAGAGATGGACGCGTGTCTAGTCCAAATCTTTCCATAAACCACAACGTCAATTAGTTCTACTAGATTATAACCTTGCAATTCCGTAAGGAGCATGCTTCCATACTTATGTCCTGAAAATTTTAGTGATACAACCTAAAATAATTGTACATTAACAAACATACCTTTGTCACCGTGTCTGTCCTAATCGTATTGGATTGTTGTATTAACTTTTGGGATCGATCTCCTGCTTTTACCTTGTTTGCTTCAAGCTTACTCAAAATTTGGCAGTCAAGTTTTATTGTTGGTGAAGTTAACTTTACAAATTGGCTTGTAGGTGGGACTTTTGTTTCTACAAGGGCAGTGTGGTTGAGCACCTTGATGGTCATACTGATATTATTCACAAGCAGTTAATACAGCGATTGGTTGCCATGGTCAGTCCCTCCCGCTATCCACTAATTTTAATGTAATTTCTGGGGTATTTGGTTTATGGTTTATAGCCATCATCAATGAATAGCTTCTCCAATTGCTTTCTTATTTTTACAGGGGAATGGAACGAAGATATCTATTATTGCGGCGATATTGGAGACGGGAAGATGATGGCACATATGATAATATCATTTCTGAGGAATATTTTTTCTAGGATGTTTTGGACAGGCCTAATTGAATTAGAAATTAACTTTTGGTATATTCTTTTCACAGTTATTCTCTATCACTCGGTCTCTCACAAGAAGTGTCCTCCTCAAAAAGGCTACGTCCGTGCCTACCTTAAAAAGTAATGTATGCTTAGAAGTTGAAATATACCGGACATTGTTGTGTCTCACACGCTATATATTTTCTCTTTAAAAGTGACAAGTTACAAAATTATGCGTCCGTGCCTGCCTTAAAAGTAGTGTATGCTTAGAAGTTGAAATATACCAGACATAGTTGTGTCTCACACGCTATATATTTTCTCTTTAAAAGTGACAAGTTACAAAATTATGCTGGTTTTAATGACTGGCGACTAATAAGATATTCCTGTACAGTCTTTGATTTTGATGTTTGTATTCTTATTGTGCCAAATGTATTATTGCACGCTTCGCAGGTGGAGGATATGTTAATTCACCAGTGAACCAGGGGAAACAATCAGTTGTGAAGCACATGCTTGCCATTGATTGGAAATTCTGGAAATCTTATGTAAGGACTTCTTGTGCTAGAGCAATAACCATTCGAATGCTTGGAAGAGTTGCTGGTAAACTTCAAGTGCTGGGAGAACTTTGTATGCATATCTGCAATAATCACTTGTCTCACGACATTTATTAATAAAATTAACGTTTTTTTTTTCCTTTTTCCTTTTTTATCTTTCCAATTCTTATTGTGGTAATTGCAGCATTGCGGGAGTTATTTAGAGTAAGACAAGGTTATCATCTGGAGAGTTGACAAGAAATATTGGGGTGAATCGAAAAGAGGAGGACAGAAATATGATGCCCGACCGATGACTGGGGATGGAAGCAGTATGGGAAATTTAGCTGAAGAAGGAGATAAAACACCTTCAGAACATGCAAGCCTCGGCAGCTTTAATGATGCAGCTGATGAATTTTTTGATGTTCCGGAACCCTCTGATTTTGGTCAATCAGAAGCTGATTGGGTTCCTGATTTTGTTCCAGAGACACATTCAAGGTATATGCGGTTTGAAGCCCTTCTCGAATAACCATACAAGGTGTCAAGGAAAAAGACACGCTATCCTTCATTGAAATATGGTGTGTAACAAAAATATATTGACAAGTCTGGCGTTTAAAAAAAAAAAAAGGAAAGAAATGCAGCAGAGAAACTGCAAGAGAAGGAAACAAGAAACACAATTTGATCAAGTTGACTATTCCGAATCTAAACTTCAAAATTGACAGTGCGCATAAAAGTAGACTTGCATGTAATTGTAACAAAATGATTTATCAGACAAAGTCATTGGAGAAGTGGACGAGGCTAAAATGATTTATCTTTTTTTGAATACGTAAGATAAGAAAACCCACTGAATTTGCATACAAACTCGGTTTATCAGCTGAACTGACATCTTCCACACTATACAGTGAAAAGGGCAAGTGTCTCCACTTAAAAAACTATACAATTCGGAAAATATCATTTCAACTAATAATCAAAACTTAATAATGGAAGTAAATGACAAAATTTGCAGTTATAAAAGAGAGACAATTAGGTACTAGCTATTATCAACAAAACAAAAGGAAGGTATAAGTATAAACACTGATACGTTAAAGATGTCCATGTTACAACATTAAACTTTTTGGTAAAAACAAGTAATTTAGTAAGGAAAACAGGAAAGCAATACCTATTTGTGGTGCTTCACGAGGTATATATCCTGGAATATACAAGCCCCTCCAAAGCCCCTTGCTTCGAAAAGAAAAAGAATGGTCAGTAAATTTTCCAAAAGAGTTTCATGATGCAAAGACAAAACATATAAAAAAAATAGAAAATATTCAAGTTACGTACATTGGAATTTTTGGGGAGAAGTTTCCTATTATGTTGTCATTCAACATGTTTCCAACAGCAAATTACAAAAACACCTCTCCAACAGCAAATTACAAAACACCTCTCCATGTGTCAAATTCAAAAATAACAGACTTATTAGAATAGTAAACAATTTTTTTTGGTAACATGCCATGTGTGCACGCTGATGTATGTATGGATGCCTATATGACGTATGTATGCACCGATGGTGTACATGCAACTATTTATGATGTGTACATAAATGTCTATATGTATCCATGAATTTAAGCAATTCGTAGAGAGTGATACGTAATTATAAAATCAACATTATATCAAATACATCAATACATGATAAAAATATATATATTTATATATATATAAAAGAGAGAAAGAAAATGGTTGCGCATGGTTGGTCGCATCCAACAAATTTTTTCCTGCAAACAACAAAAGAGAGACAAAAACTAGACAGCAACAAAGTTTATACTCCCATTAAAAAGTTCACATAAACTCTAAAGTAAAAGAGATAAAAAAATCAGAATCTCTCGATCCCAATACAAAAAAAACACACACAACCCATAAGAACACAAGCAAAAAACGAGACAGTAATTGTTTAGGATAAAGTTTATACTCCTATTAAGGAGTTCACATAAATTCTAAGAAGTAAACGGAAATAAATTATTGGATTCTCAGTTCCAATACAAAGAAAAAATATACAACCTATATTCTCAGCAAAGAGTTCACTGCATGAATCGTAAGAAATAAAAAGAGAAATGATT
>CM046377.1:4662410-4692262 GCA_025413485.1 Ficus microcarpa | reverse complement strand
AAGATTAAAACTCGGATTTTTTTTTTTTAAACAAGAAAACTCAGAATATTTTGAACCATTACTTTCTATTTTCTCTTTACCAAACAACCATGAAAAATCAAAATCCTTCTATTAATCCCTCATATCTTTCCTTCCTTTCATTTTTCTCCCCTACCAAACACACCATTAGTAAATAAATAAATTAATTTTTTTTGAAAGGATAAATTAATTTTTCCAATTCATTCTAATTTCCACTTCATTAAAATATTAAAGACTATTCTCTCAAAACAAATATATATATATATAGTAAAGACTAGGGTAAAATTACCCGTATATTGCTAAAGGCAAATGCCAATGCCTACCGCACTTCTCCTGAACGTTGATTGTCTTTCGTCCAATGAACACGGAGACCGCCATTTTCAAGAGAGGACCACAATAACCAACCTCTCATTCGGTTCATAGATCTCGACAGAAAAATTTTTAACGAAAAAATAAATGACCCTCAAATTTCTGAGAAAGAAAACAATTTGAAATTGCAGTTAGGAACATATCATCCAAACGAAGAGGTAATAACTTCTACCGCATTCCTAAACTGCACACAATATTTTAATCATTTTATTAATATCGTCACATCAGTAATGGCTTTATCATTTAACACAATTACTCCCTACTGAGGATGAAATCTAAAGACTAAGATTTCCTCTCTTGATTCTATTCCTCTCCCTAACAATTTTTCCCATTCTTCTCTCTTTCTAGATGTATTTTCCTCTCTTGGTCCAGCAGAAAACACGCTTCTTCTGGTATATATATAACGACAATAAAACCAGAATAAACAACTGAATCAGGTAAGCGAGTGCAATATTTTACATTTAACGCAAGAAGCCCTGGCACAGAGACTCGTATATGATCCTTCTAACACGCCAGAAACCTCCCAACAAAGACACGGATAGAGCCATGAAAGTCAGAAGCAGCAATATTACACGTATGAGATGATGAATTGCTGTTGTTTTAGATGATGAAATACTTGCGGAACATTTTGCCAACTCTTCCGAGTTTGGACATGTATTTTTCCCAACAACATAATCACTCTCGGTGCATGTAATCTCTATCCCCTTTTCACGATTGGTCCTTGCAAATTCCTTCCTCAATCTGATTCTGCGGTTTGCAGTACCTTGGAATGGAAAAACCTGGGTCCCAACAGCCTCTGTGGGTTGTTGTGATTTTTTCTCATTCTCGGGCACAAATGGGGCCAATGGTCTGATGTCAAGAGAAGGAGATATTGAGGTTTCATCGAGTTTGATAATGTCGTCTTTCAGTATTTCAGCAAAAAAATCGTCCTCATCTTCATAATCCTGCAATGGCCAAAATGAAATATAAAGCTGGTATCTAATTGAATTCTCTAACTTGAGCCCAAAGCTGTCATTTGGGACACAATGTTTCAGACTTAAATGGTGGCTAAAATCTTGTGCTGATATTATTCAACAACTCAGACCAAATTCCCCGGGCTGCCTTGTGAAAAGGATTATCAACTTTTGTCATAAATCATTTCTCCGCTAAACCTCAAGAATAATGTGTTTTCTAATGAAGATAACTTGAAATTTTATGTTTATACGTGCACATTAAAGGGTGTCAGAAATGAAGACAAATTGTGATGTCTAGCTCAATAATTCAACAAGTGTTAAAAGAGAACAAGGAGCAGCTCCCATTTGCGTAAATCACTCAGTTTAAGAAATGAGGATGCCAATTTCCTATGTGTGTTTGGGATCATATTTTCTATTACATCCTCGAAATCAATTGTAAGCTACTCAAACCAGTAACCACCCACTATGTCACTGTTTCCAATTTAAGAAACATGCGTAAACTCCTAAATTTTACAGTGTGATTATGAATGGCTTTTTGTTTGTAAGTGTGTAAGGGAAACAAAGTTTCAAAGTTTTGAAGTGACCACACTGTCACCTTGCTTCTACATTCAAATATCACATGCCTCTCATCACATAGTCGTGAAAAAGAAAACCAGAAAGAATAATGACTATTAGTCTTGGATACAATTATTGAGACAAGATAAACAAATAAATAAATACCTTTCGACGACCAGAACATTCTGGCTGGGTAACCTCTGATGCGAGTTTTTGATTGGATTCAGATGCAGAATCAATTTGCTCAATTGAATAAGAATCATAACTGCTACAACACTTCTTGGAAGAACAGTCAACGGCCTTCTCCGCTGGTTCAGTACCAACTTCAGAGCCAGCACCATTACTATTATGCACAGTTGATAATGGCCTTTGAACCGAAGTAGCTCGGTTTGTGCTGTCGTTTAGACGGAACTCGCTGTTCTTTCGAAGGCGGCAAACGACCATAAAGTCCTGCAGGTATAGAATGTGAACAACACTAAATCACAGTTCATAAAGTCACAATAAGTCTCTTTTCAAAAAATAAATACAACTCAGAGAGAGTAAACCAAGGAACTGCTTCCCACGAAAATCACATCTGCAGCAAGAAACTAGTCATTGAATTTTTAATTTCATCTTTTGCCTCATCATCATTGAACCAATCAAGACAAACATGGCACGGCTCATTCAGGGCATTGCTAGAATATAGCGAACTTCTGAATTGGCTAGTTTAACCTCGGCAGGAACACCTCCAACAAACTCTTATATATTGCAATCACACAGTTCATGGAATTAATCACATTACAAATCCTCCAACTGCCACCTTCCAAAAAAACAAAAACCCCCCAAATGATATGCTTGGACATGTGAAGAAAATGTAACAAACTTGTTACAACGTCTTCAACTTATGATGATTCGTTATTTGTTTCACGAATCAAATTGATTGGTAGACAATTTAACATGAAAACACTCCTTCATAACAGATTCTTTTTTCCTTCTCTATTCAAGTATCATCGATCAATTACAGACTGGCAGTCTTGTAGAGAAGGGCATCAGGTTGAAACCAATGATATTGGGATCACACTATCCAGTCCAACGACTTACTGTACTGCAACTTTACCAGTCAATCCCTGGTGGCATGTGTATAAATGACAAGTAAATCCATTGTATAAAAAGTCTCGATACTTTGGGGGATAAGGTCCAATTGCAAGGTCAGACAATCCAGAAGCTATAAATAGATTCAGAAAATACATCAGCCTGCATCCATTTTCTTGGATTTTGAAAATTCAGTCCAATCACTCTTTACAATATTGGATCCAATGATCCAACAAGCCTTCAGTTATCCAACAAAATCAGATCAAATGGGATTTCATTAATTAGTTTAAGTGGTAGATTGAATTTCTATGACTCCTAGTTTGCAATTGAGAAAGGTGACAAGCCTATAATTGGTCGAGGTTAAGCAGGACACGATGAAAATTGAAGATAACAAAAGGATTTTCCACTCCAACGAAGGCCAAGTTCCACAAGCATCAATTCCTAGACTCCTAGCATTGTATTTTTGTTCTCCTATTTTATCTTAGAGTTTGGATGAAGCCCTTGTGAAAGGATAACTATTTTACACAGTGCTGCTGGTTAATTTTTTCAATGCTGTCTCCTCAATCGAAGTGGAATCAGAGTACAGGTTAACACCTAGCTTGTCGTGTGGTATTTTTTAGCCAAAATGAATATTTCTTCAAACCGATGACATTTTTCAGTGACACTTGGGTGTGTTAATTTGAGTGTGGTTGTGGATTAAAATATAATACTATATCAAAAGGCTTTTCTAGCCTGACAAGGGAAGACTCTACAAGCTTACTTTCTGATACTGTATTAGAACTAACTATTCCTACTTTGCCAGCGGGGTTTGAATCAACCCCTCTACTAGGGTTCTTAGTTTCCTCAAGTGCAGCTGGTATATTTGTTAATTTTCTATTTTCTGAAACGCAAACTTGGAAACATAGCTAATGCCAAGCTAGTGATAATTAACCAGGAATATGTCTTAAAAGCCTACAACAATTTTTGTGTTTTGGACCTTTTTATTCTATGCTGATTATATCTTCCCTTTTGGAGACCTAGTTGACGTACAAGCACTGATAACTAAGTACTTGATATCACCAGTTCTGTCGCTGCCAAATATTGAATCAAGCCCTCCCACTAGGGTTCTTGTTTTCCTCAAGTGCAGCTGGTATATTTGTTAATTTTCTGAAACGCAAACGCGAAAACATAGCTAATGCCAAGCTAGTGATAATTAACAAGGAATAAACCTCAAAAGCGTACAAAAATATGTGTTTTGGAACTTTTTTTACTATGCTTTTATATCTTCCCCTTTTGGAGACCTAGTGGACATACAATCACTGATAACTAAGTATTTGATATCACCAGTTTTGTTGCTGCCAGATATTGAATCAAAGATACTACAATAAATCACCAACAATATTGGTTACTGATAAAGCAGCGCATACGATAAGAAATAATAGAGAGAAGGCAAGGAAGGGGGAACTCGGTCACACTTTCCTAAAGGTAATATAATTCAAACAATCAATTAGGAAATAAAAAGCTGAATTACTAACAATTGTCGAATAATATCGAGTGAAAATGAGCAATCGTAAAGAATATGTCTAAATTCTACAAAGGGCTAGACATGCTTATTGTTAGAGAGAAAATATTTACATCTTCTATACGATAACAGTTCTTATCCAAAATAAAACAATGGAATCGTAGAGACATACTTCATGACCATTCACAGATAGGTACTACTAGCTGGTTGAGCACCGAGAATAGTGATGCAGGAAATTACATTACCAGGCACCTCGACTTTATTCTTGAAATGATAGAGAAGGTTTAGAAGGAAAAAAAATGATAAAAATGTAGCTTTTAACGCCGTAATTTCTCATAACACAAAATCGTGTTTCTATCGTTCATTCGTTTTGAATCAGATAGATACTGGAGGATTGTATGACTATAAGAAAAGGGAACATTCAGGAAAAAAGATCATAGCAATCTATGATGAATTTAAACAAGATAAATTTAAGGTTGAATAGCACATATGATGCATCAGTTGATTAGCCAACATGATTGCAGTTTGCCCTGGTGCAATTTTTGATATAGTTAAGCTTTCAATTTTTGATCTTGGAAAACAAAAAAAAAAAAACAAAAAAAGATAACAGTAAGCTTTCAATTTCAGGAATCTTGGAAAAAAGCCTAGAATCGAAATAAACAATGTTAAACTGATGTTCATGTCCAAAACAAGAGTTGCTGAAATTACAGAATACCAAATAGCCAGCAGAGAAACTGATAATCTTGAAACACTAAGAAAAGAATACCTGGGATTTGTCGAGCACGCAGTATTCATGCATAATCCACTCAGTCCTTTCCCCTTTTGGTGCCCGACCAATGTGGAACACAAGTGTCCTCTTGGTACCAATAAAAGTTGAACCAGACTTAACATTGCGTTCTTTCCCGGTGGCTTTCCAATAACCTAACTCAGTAGCCCTCCTACTTTGTGAGCCATTTGGGTACTTCCTTCCACGAGGAGAAAAGAAGAACCACTCATTCTCTGATGGCATTATAGACTTGGCTGATTAAGAATACACCAGCACTAATCAGATGCCACACCCAATAAAAAATATTAGTAACTTCTAGAGATAATGAACCCATAACTGATTTCAGGGTTCCATCAAACATAGTTTCATAAAAAAAGGGTAACCAGCCTAATCATACACCGAATCCGGCAATAAACAGGCAGACCATTAAGTATACAATAACACCAACCAGAACCAGCTTGGTACAACGTTAGAAATGATTGAGAAAAGGAAGGAGAAAAAAAGAATGTCCGCATTCAAGTTGGCCTAAGGCACTATATGATACAAATAGAATTATGGTTTTCCATCATGTGATTCCATTGTTTGCTTAAAATGTCTACATGTGCGATATACACAATCAATTATCTAAATGTTCAAGTAAGACAACGTTCACATGATAGGTTGTTCAATTTTCTCTCCTAATTTCTTTGAACAATTTTTCTTTCTTTTTTCTAAATGTATGGCTTTACAATATAGTTTTTGTTCTCTCTATTATTCGTGTCTTCCTCCTCTAAAGTGGAAAAGGAACACAAGGATCTCTTGGGAGCATATAATGCAACTCTAATCCCACTTTTTTAATACTAACCACCCTGGCATGTAAATTCTCATTCTTTCATTAGTAGGAAGTTAAAAAACTGTAATGTCAATAAATATTAAAAGATTGCATCTAACTATAAGTTAGATGACAACTCGTTTGCCACGTGATTTGGTATCAAAAATTGGGATCAAAGTTGGGATTCCTAGCATTATCTCACGCATCGGGACAGGAGGATCTCGCCAGGGAGAACCCCGATGATATTCCCACCGCCACAACTTTTTGGCCGCACGCCACTTCCACTGGTTGGCCGGACCGCTTTCTTATGATTTTTCTTCTTTAGTTTGGTGCTTTCTTTGGGATTCTCGCGAGAAAATGCTACCAGATAACGTCGGTAGCACGGTCGACTACCATTGAACGCTGGAAATTTTTGTATTACAACCAAGTTACTCCAAGTATTACTGTAAAAGACACCGTCGGTCACCAATGGCTACCACCGTTATCTTGACACAGTATTTTTTTTTTTTTTTTAAGGAATCTTGACACAGTATTTTGGTATAACAAGTACGTTGTACCATTTTTTTTGCAAGAAATTTTTTTTATCAAAAAAAGATATTCTTTTTTTTCCCCTAAAAACAAAGAACATCTAATTCAATTATATATATAGCTCAAGTTTACCTAAAAACCGACAAAGCCCTAAGGAAATCAACAACAACAACACAAGAAGAAGAAGAAAAAGCAGAGTAACTAAAAGTGAAGAAAGAGAAACCTGGTAAGTCCCACGGCTCGTACTTCCAAATCTCGATCTCCGGGATGACCTCGACGCTCTTCTCGGAGCCGTCCATCTTGTTCTTGAGGTAATACGAGATCAGCTCCTCGTCGGTAGGAGAGAACCTAAACCCCGGGAACATCGACGACGCTGCCATCGAAATCTGCGCCTCTCTTGACGGAGCTCCGGCCATGGCGGAAATGACGAACGACGCTGCGCTTTTTGTGGTTTTACCGGTATCGTAAGAGGAGAAGTGAAGAAAGAGGGAAAGGGAAAAGGCAGGGGAAAAAAGCAGAGTTACTGAATCAGCAAGACAAGAAAGATAGAGAGAGAGAGAGAGAGAGATTCGTTTCGGTGGGAAAGAGAAATGGAAAAGGAATTTAAATGGCCCTCTCCACAAATGATTTTCCTTTCTGACTCTCTTTCAACATTTCCTACTTTTTTTTCCCCCCTCGTTTACGTGTCCATGTGGTACGGAACCAAAAATTGTCACGTGGTCACTCTCACCGTAAATTTTAACACTAAAAATTTTTAAGATAAATTGCTATAACAATCGTTGAATCTTTTAATAAAAATATTAATTAGTTCTCTAATTTTGTTTTTCAATTAGTTGATCCAAGAACTACTGTTAAGGGTGCAAAATAGGGTATAACCTAACAGCCGTCAAAAATTAGACGGCAAAGTACATATTGCCTAAGGAGATCATTAAAATAACCATATGGAAAATGAAAAATGAAACAAAATACTCGTGCATGTTTCCTTATCAGGAATAGGGAATGAGAGTAAAGAATAAGAATCAATCCCTTATTTACTTAATCTTTTTTTTTTTTAAATGGGAGTGAGAATGATAGGTCGCACACCAATTTGGGATTGAGGAATGAGATTGGCAATCACATACCCCCTCTGGATTGTGACTCTCATTTCTACTATTAACATTAAATTATCATTTTAGCCTTAGTTCATTTGTAAAAAATTGTATTAAAAAATAATAACAACATATATTAATTATTTTAATTACCTAAATATAATATATTTTTGTTAACTTAATATTATATAATTATCATAATTACTATTAGCGTTATTAGAGTAAATAAAAAACTTTTTTTATCATAATATAATATTATGTTTCTATTTTTATATTTTTTATACTTTACTTATTTTAATTCTTTTTTTTTTTTTACTCTTTTTATTTTTTTAAACAAAAAATTACACAATTTAATTTTATTGCCTTAATATCATAATGAATATTTTACTTTTGATTAATAGTATGATAATAAATAAAAAAAATAATCATTTTTTTAATTTTTGAAAATATAATAAATAAAAGGGTATACAAGTAAATTTACAGCAACTAATTCCGATTCATGTTCTAATTAAACACATGAATGGGATTGACGATGATTCTGACTTCGATTCCTGAAATCCAAGTAAACAGCATATTCTGACTTCGAATTTTGATTTCGAATCTAGTCCACTCTGAATCCTACCCACTCTAATTCATACTTACTCCGATTAGGCGTAAGTAAACATGCCATCAATCTAAGAAACTATTCATCATCTTCTACCTCTCTCAGAGAAAATAAGGGTTCATAAAGACCTTCAATTTGCCCTAAGAGAACAAGGCTTTTGAGTAAGGAAAAAAACTAGGGGCATGATTAAGGAAGAGATAAGGGGCTTGGTAGTTTGGCAAACGAAGACAGCTATGGATACAGAAACAGAGGAGTTCGCGACATAGCCTGAGCTCACAACGGGAGCTTGGTGGCACTCGTGAAGACTATGGTGGGGTTTCATTATCGCCTGGGTTTCATGACGTCTGTTGGGCTCGCGAGTGTAAGGTCTTGAAATTGCAATAGGGACAACGATGATAGCGGTAGGTAGATTGGTGGCAAGAATTGAGATTAGGAGAGGTGAAATTCGATTAGATTCAAGCCCGAAGTTTCTTTACCTCGTCAACCATAAGCCTTATATTTTAGGTTATTCCCCAATTGCTTTTAATTAGTTGTTGTTGTTGCCATTGATGTGAGCATTGGCTCTCTTTTTGGGTTTAATGAATCACCATATTTACTCCAAAAAAAAAAAAAATTGCTCCAGAACTTGTCGGGCTTGTGGTCTACAAGTGTGAGTCGAACGGGTTAGAGAAGACAAGTTTTCATCCTTTTTTTTTTTTGGTTTTTTAGATATAGTTGATTAATGTAAGGTGTTTTAGTCTTTTCATAATAAAATAAGGTAAATTTCATTAATAGCACTTCTAGAGAAAATAATATTAAATTTAGCACCACTTTTTATTTCATTCAGTTTTAGCACTGTTTGTGGGACCCAGTAGCATTTAATGTATGTAAATTTCCAAGTTTACTCTCATCTCCTTCATATGCCCCTAAAAAATTTTTAAACCAACATCTACTGTGCTTTAGAGAGAGAAACTGAAATCTAGAGAGAGAAAGAGTTGCAGTCGGCCGGAACCGCTCGGAAACAGTCCGAAACCACCGCGAAAGCCCTCTATAAACCGCTTAGAAGTCTGTGAACATCGGAAAATCTTTAAAAACTACCCATGTCGAAAGTTACGAAATTGATTGAGAAAAACATTACTCCCAAATGTTTGTTTAAAATACAAAAAGTTAGTATTTTTATCTGATTTTGCAACATAAAATTAGTGTTTTGATTTATATAAATATTTGGGTGGCCATAACGGTTATGACCGGGTGGCCATAACCGTTATGACCGCTACTATTTATAGAACTTAGTAGAAGATTGTTCATGACCGTTCTACTATTATTAGTTCTACAAATAGTGGCGGTCATAACGGTTATGACTGGGTGGTCATAACCGTTATGACCGCTACTATTAATAGAACTCAGTAGAAGATTGATCATGACCGTTCTACTATTATTAGTTCTATAAATAGTAGCGGTCATAATGGTTATGACCACCCGGTCATAAACGTTATGACCGCTATTATTTATAGAACTAATAGTAGAGGTCATGACCGTTCTACTATTATTAGTTCTATAAATAATAGCGGTCATAACGTTTATGACCGGGCGGTCATAACCGTTATGACCACTACTATTAGTTCAAAAAACTAATAGTAGCGGTCATAACGGTTATGACCGGGTGGTCATAATCGTTATGACCGCTACTATTAGTTCTATAAATAGTAGCGGTCATAATTATGACACGGTGGTCATAACCGTTATGACCGCTACTATTAGTTCTCTAATAGTAGCGGTCATAACGGTTATGACCGGGTGGTCATAATTGTTATGACCGCTACTATTAGTTCTATAAATAGTAGCGGTCATAACATTTATGACCGGGTGGTCATAACTGTTATGACCGCTACTATTAGTTCTCTAATAATAGCGGTCATAATGGTTATGACCGGGTGGTCATAATCGTTATGACCGCTACTATTAGTTCTATAAATAGTAGCGGTCATAACGGTTATGATCACACGGTCATAATTGTTATGACCGCTACTATTTATAAAACTAATAATAGTAGAACGGTTATGACCTCTACTATTAGTTCTATAAATATTAGCGGTCATAACGTTTATGACCGGGTGGTGATAACCATTATGACCGCTACTATTAGTTCTCTAATAGTAATAGTAGCAGTCATAACGGTTATGACCGGGTGGTCATAATAGTTATGACCGCTACTATTAGTTCTATAAATAGTAGCGGTCATAACGGTTATGACTACCCGATTATAAACGTTATGACCGTTACTATTTGTAGAACTAATAATAGTAGAACGGTCATGACCTTTACTATTAGTTCTATAAATAGTAGAGGTCATAACGTTTATGACCGGGCGGTCATAACCGTTATGACCGCTATTATTAATTCTCTAATAGTAGCGGTCATAACGGTTATGACCGGGTGGTCATAATAGTTATGACCGCTACTATTAGTTCTATAAATAGTAGCGGTTATAACGGTTATGACCACCCGGTCATAAACATTATGACCGCTACTATTTATAGAACTAATAGTAGAGGTCATGACCGTTCTACTATTATTAGTTCTATAAATAGTAGCGGTTATAACAATTATGACCGTGTGGTCATAACCGTTATGACCGCTACTATTTATAGAACTAATAGTAGCGGTCATAACGATTATGACCACCCGATCAAAACGTTATGACCGCTACTATTAGGGAACTAATAGTAGCGGTCATAACGGTTATGATCACCCGGTCATAAACGTTATCACCGCTACTATTTATAGAACTAATAGTAGCGGTCATAACGATTATGACCACCCAGTCATAATGGTTATGACCACCCAGTCATAAACGTTATGACCGCTACTATTTATAGAACTAATAGTAGCGGTCATAACGATTATGACCACCCGGTCATAACCGTTATGACCGCTACTATTAGTTCTCTGAACTAATAGTAGCGGTCATAACGGTTATGACCGCCCGGTCATAAACGTTATGACCGTTATTATTTATAGAACTAATAATAGTAGAACGGTCATGACCTCTACTATTAGTTTTATAAATAGTAGCGGTCATAACGTTTATGACCGGGTGGTCATAACCATTATGACCGCTACTATTTATAGAACTAATAATAGTAGAAAGGTCATAACCAATCTTCTACTGAGTTCTATTAATAGTAGCGGTCATAACGGTTATGACCACCCAGTCATAACCGTTATGACCGCTACTATTTATAGAACTAATAATAGTAGAACGGTCAT
The DNA here is from genome assembly GCA_025413485.1 of Ficus microcarpa. Taxonomy (NCBI): domain Eukaryota; kingdom Viridiplantae; phylum Streptophyta; class Magnoliopsida; order Rosales; family Moraceae; genus Ficus; species Ficus microcarpa. The sequence goes on along the minus strand of CM046377.1, from coordinate 4,680,749 downwards.
GACCAATCTTCTACTGAGTTCTATTAATAGTAGCGGTCATAACGGTTATGACCACCCAGTCATAACCGTTATGACCACCACTATTTGTAGAACTAATAATAGTAGAACGGTCATGACCAATCTTCTACTAAGTTCTATAAATAGTAGCGGTCATAACGGTTATGACCGGGACGGTTATGACCACCCGGTCATAACCGTTATAACCACCCAAATATTTATATAAATGAAAATACTAATTTTATATTACAAAATCAGATAAAAATACTAACTTTTTGTATTTTAAGCAAACATTCAGGAGTAATGTTTTTCTCAATCAATTTCGTAACTTTCGACATGGGTAGTTTTTAAAGATTTTCCGACGTTCACAGACTTCTAAGCGGTTTATAGAGGGCTTTCGCGGTGGTTTCGGACGGTTTCCGAGCTGTTCCGGCCGACTGCAACTCTTTCTCTCTCTAGATTTCAGTTTCTCTCTCTAGAGCACAGTAGATGTTGGTTTAAAAATTTTTTAGGGGCATATGAAGGAGATTAGGGTAAACTTGGAAATTTACATACATTAAATGCTACTGGGTCCCACAAACAGTGCTAAAACTGAATGAAATAAAAAGTGGTGCTAAATTTAATTTTATTTTCTCTAGAAGTGCTATTAATGAAATTTACCCTTCTTAAGATCACGTGATAGACATGTGATGAAAATTCATCTAATTTTTAACGGCCGACAGGGTTATACCCTATTTGGCACCCATTTTAGTAGTTCAGTGATTAACTTTAAAAAATTTTTTTTTTTTTTTTGGTTTTTTCTAAGACCAATCAACACTTTTATTAAGATTCAATGACTATTGTAGCAATTTACCCAAAATTCTAAGAACTGTGGTGCATAAAAAATTATAAAAAAAAAAAAAAAGGAAAATGGTGCAAGGGTATTTACTGTTTTTTTATCTCCACATTTAACCTTTTTTTACTTTAAGAAAAAAAAAAAACACAAAACACAAAACACAAAACAAAACAAAACCTTTTACAACTTGTCTCTCTTTGACTTAAGGAGGTCTTTTTGTAACAATTGGAGTTGAAGTTTTAGAAATGTTTTTATTAAAAATGAATTGGAGTTTTAGAAATATGGATTTAATTAAATGAACTATTTGGAGTTAAAAGGTGTAAAAATTTGAGAGACAAATTTCATTTTTGCTCCCTAAAATTTGGTACTCTTATAACTTTTATTAAGATTCAACAACTATTGAAGCAATTTACCCAAAATTCTAAGAACTGTGTAAAAAATTTAAAAAAAAAAAAAAAAAAAAGGAAAATGGTGTAAGGGTTTTAGTACTTTTATCTCCACATTTAACCTTTTTTTTTTTTTTTTTTTTTACACTTTAAGAAAGATAGAAAAAACAAAAACAAAAACAAAACAAAAAAAAACAAAACAAAAAACAAAACAAAACAAAACCTTTTACAACTTGTCTCTCTTTAACTTAAAAATAGGTCTTTTTTGTGACCATTGGAGTTGAATTTTTAGAAATGTTTTTATTAAAAATGAATTGGAGTTTCATAAATATGCATTTTAATTGAATGAACTGTTTGGAGTTAAAAGGTATAAAAATTTAAAGGAAATTTTTCATTTTTGCTCCCTAAACTTTGATACTCTTGTAACTTTGCTCCTAAACTTTGAAAACTGATAGAAATACTCCCTAAACTATGGAATGTTATAATCTTCACTTCTTTTGTCAGTTAAATGGATTGAATTTTGATATGACAACGACTTAAGCGTAATATAATAAGGACAAACTTTATCTTGTTCCCTTAAACTTTAATATTCTTATAATTTCATCCTCGAATTTTGAAAACTGGTGTTTATGCCCCTCAAACTTTAAATAGTTAGCAAGAATGCCCCACAAACTTTAAATCGTTAGCAAAAATATCCATTGTTTTATATTATGTTTTGGTCATATAAGACTTGGAAAATTTTTATTTTTGTTCTTTAAATTTTAGTACATTTGTAGCTTTACCTTTGAACATAGAAACACTAGTGTTAATGCATCTATATCTTTAAACTGTTAGCGAAATCACTTATATTTCATCCATTTAAAACTGACGTGGAACTAGTATTTGCGATTCGAAGGAGTCGCGGCGGATCATGCCATGGAGATCGCGATCCAGAGGAGGTTACAATGAAAGCTCGTGATCCATAGGCCATTGTTGTTGAAGTCCTCGCCGTTGTGTCTATTTGTTTGTCGCTGCCAGATTCACAAGGAAAATTGTGAGACCTCGCTGCAATCGTCGAAAATTGTGACCATCCGTCGTGTTAGCCATCCTCATTTTCGTGGGCACTGAATCTCTGGTCACCTAATGATGGTTTCTTTGATGGTTGTCGGATCCTTTGTCTTCTCCGATAGTTATGGTTTTTTGGGTCGATTTATAAATTTTATTAAAATATGGGCTTATCATTAGTCAATAATAAATTTATAAATTTCTAGCTAGGTGGTAGATTTTTGGGAAGGATTTCTCTCTCCAAGCTCTTAGACATCAGACCTATTTAACGTTGAGCCTTGCAGTAAGCATGGACGTTTTTTTTGTCAGCTTTTTTGGCTGAGTTTGGAGTGTGTTTTTCTTTTATTTTCATTTCATCTTGCATTTTTATCTCATGTTTTCTTTTTAGAATTTTGTGAGATGAATTGCAAGTTAGGCTAGACACTTTAGTGAGGCTAGTGATGAATTTATGTGTGGGGTGATCCAATTTTGGTTTGTTATATGTTTTAGTGGATTTAATCTTTTCATCTCATTTTTCTATTCAAAATATTTTGTGTTAATCTTTTATATAAATTCAGTTATGCTTTTTTTTTTTTTATGTAATATTGTCATATTCTATTTTTACAATATTTGTTTTTCAGTTGTCATTTACTACAATTTGTTAAAAATACTACTTTGTCGACTTTGGATAGCTTGTAACGATAAATCCGTTTGGTCCAACAATGAGATTTAATCTATCGTAACATTAATTCCATATTTTCAAGTTGCTTGCTTGGTATGTGAAACTTGCAATTGAGTCATAAATTAAAGATTAGATTCAAATTGGATAACAAAACATATAAAGGATTCATGATACGAACCACGCCAAGAACTGACGCGGCCCTAACCAAATTGATTTCCAAGATCGAATCCTAAACGGCTTTGAATGGAACCGCGACCCGATGCCTAACAAGAAGCACGAACCTTGGTATGCGAGGACGCCACAATCAGCTATGGATGGACTGATTGATAAGTCATGAACGCCACGGAATTTCTTCGATAAGTTCAAAAAGTTCATTTAAGAACCAAAGAGAATTAACCCTCAACTTTTCTGTGTAAAAACTGATATGCTCCCCAACGTGTCCGTACGGTTTTTATAGGTGTTTTCCTTTGTGGATTTTCAAACCCTAATTGCCCAAGTAAAAGGGAAACACCAAATCTGAAGAAAATAAAGATACACCAACTATTGTAAGTTCTCTACATGGCTAAAAAGCCTTACAATACTCTAAAATAAAAGGGAAACTAAATTACAATTCAATTAGCACTGATTTCTTCTCTTCAATTATTGCCGCAAAACTGGAAAGTTCTCAAAACGGAAAAGTGACAGCTACGTAATTACTCCGTCCCTTCTACGACTTGAATCATGCATTTGTTGGGCTGGTCATTGCTCGTAATTCCCTCAATGGGCCTCCACACAATAGCTTGAGACCAAGTTGCTCGAATCAGCCCCATAAGTGCGTCTTTGAATTTCTTCGCGCGAGCCCTCGTAACCGAACCAGTGGGAACTAGAATTGGATCTGAATACGTCTCGTCCCACGTGGCCTTGCCTGTGACGACGTTCTCATCATTCCCCTCCTCTTGAGAAGGATTTGTCCTCAAATCGTCGCCTGCATCAAAAGGACTTAGATCAGTGACGTTAAATGTAGCACTTACACCATACTCACCTGGCAAATCTAACTTATACACATTATCATTGATCCTTTCAAGAATTTGGAAAGGACCGTCCCCTCTAGGCAACAGCTTCGACTTTCTCTGTTCCGGAAACCGCTCTTTGCACAAGTGCAACCACACCCAATCGCCGGGTTCGAATATGAGCTTGTGACGCCCTTTGTTGGCTTGTTTGGCATATTGCTTGGTCCTTCGCTCGATGTTGAGTCGTGCCTTCTCGTGTATCTGCTTAACAAGTTCAGCTTTCCTTTTGCCATCTAAATTAACACGCGCAGACAAAGGTAATGGTATTAAATCAAAAGGGGTTAAAGGATTAAAACCATAAACAATTTCGAATGGTGAAAATTGAGTAGCAGAATGTACAAATCGGTTATAAGCAAACTCGACATGGGGTAAACATTCTTCCCAAGTTTTGATGTTCTTTTTAATGATAGCCCGCAATAAGGTAGACAAGGTCCTATTCACAACTTCTGTTTGACCATCGGTTTGAGGGTGGCAAGTAGTCGAAAACAACAACTTAGTCCCTAACTTAGCCCACAAAGTCTTCCAAAAGTAGCTTAAGAATTTGGCATCCCTATCAGAAACAATTGTCCTAGGCATGCCATGAAGTCGTACAATTTCCCTAAAGAACAAATCAGCAACATTGGAAGCATCATCTGTCTTGTGGCATGGGATAAAATGTGCCATCTTGGAAAACCTATCCACAACCACAAACACCGAATCCCATCCCCGTGTAGTCCTAGGCAATCCTAACACAAAATCCATTGAGATATCAGTCCAAGGTTCACTAGGTATGGGCAAAGGGGTGTACAAACCGTGGGGCTGCACTCTTGATTTAGCCGGCCTACAAGTTACACATCTATCACAAAGCCTCTCAACATCACGTCTTATGTGCGGCCAATAAAAATGTTCTTGTAAAACAGCTAGTGTCTTGGCAACTCCAAAATGTCCCATTAAGCCTCCCCCATGGGATTCTCTAACTAACAAGTCTCGTACGGAACAATTAGGCACACACAATTTATTCTCCTGAAATAGGTATCGCTCATGCCTAAAGTACTTACCACTAGCAAATTTCTCACAAGCCTGATACTCAGCACTAAAGTCACGATCATCCGCATATAAAATCCTTAATATGCTCGAAACCAAGCAGTTTAGCATCAAGAGTTGAGATTAATGCGTACCTGCGAGATAACGCATCCGCAACGACATTTTCCTTACCTTGCTTGTAGCGAATGACGTACGGAAACGTCTCTATAAATTCCACCCAACGAGCATGTCTCTTGTTCAGCTTATGTTGGCTCTTCAAGTGTTTTAAGGACTCATGGTCGGTGTGAATCACGAACTCCTTAGGCCATAGATAGTGCTGCCATGTCTCTAACGCCCGAAACAACGCATACAACTTTTTGTCATAGGTTGGGTAATTGAGAGCTGCTCCGTTCAACTTCTCGCTGAAATACGCTATTGGTTGCCTATCCTGCATCAAAACGGCACCAATTCCAACACCTGAAGCATCACATTCAATTTCAAAAGTTTTGGAAAAATCAGGTAAGGATAACAATGGGGCATTGGTTAACTTAGCCTTGATTAATTGGAATACCCTTTCTTGCTCCTCTCCCCATTTAAACCCAACGTCCTTCTTGATCACTTCAGTCAGTGGTGCGGCGATGGTACTGAAATCTTTCACAAACCACCGGTAAAAACTAGCGAGTCCATGAAAACTCCGTACGTTACCCACACTAGTTGGACTCGGCCACTCCTGGATAGCTCGCACCTTCTCTTCGTCAACCTGAATACCTTCAGCACTAACAACAAAACCAAGAAATACAAGCTTATCTGTGCAAAAAGTACACTACTTGAGGTTAGCGTACAATTTTTCGTTTCTAAGCACATCTAAAACTGACTTTAAATGCGCTACATGTTGATCCAAGTCTTTGCTATAAATAAGTATATCATCAAAGTACACAACAACAAACCTGCCAATAAATGCTCGTAAAACATGGTTCATTAGTCGCATAAATGTGATAGGCGCATTGGTTAAGCCAAAAGGCATTACTAGCCACTTATATAGACCTTGTTTTGTTTTAAAAGCTGTCTTCCACTCGTCTCCCGCTTTCATGCGAATTTGATGATACCCACTTTTCAAATCAATTTTCAAGAACACAGAAACTCCGTGTAATTCATCCAACATATCATCTAGTCGAGTATAGGATGGCGATACTTTACCGTGATATTGTTGATGGCTCTGCAATCTACGCACATCCGTCATGTCCCATCCTTCTTTGGCACGAGTAAGACCGGAACGGCGCATGGGCTCATACTCTCTCGCATGTGTCCCTTTTTCATCAACTCACTAACTTGCCTTTGAAGCTCCTTCGTCTCCTCGGGATTGCTTCTATAAGCCGGTCGGTTTGGGATTGAAGCGCCTGGTACGAAATCAATCTGATGTTCGATTCCACGAATGGGTGGCAAACCATCAGGCACCTCGTTCGGAAATACATCATCGAATTCCTGCAAAAGAGAAACAACAGAACTAGGCAATGCAGGGTCAAGCTCATTAGCGTTTAAAAATGCCTCTTTGTACAAAAGTACTATCATCGGCTGATTCAGAAACATCGCCCTTTTAATCTCGCCACCTCTCGCATAGAAGTTTGTTTTTCTCTCTGCTTTTCTCTCATGGGCCTATTGCGTCTTTTTTTCAATTTTCTCACTTTTCTCTCCTTTACTCTCCTTTTTCTCGGCCACCGCTTCTTTTTTTCTCTCACTAGCCGAACTCTCTCTCTGCACTTCCACTCTTGATTTTTCTTCGCTCATTTTCTTTTTCTCACTTTCTCGCTGTAAGCTCACTTGGTCTTCATGGACCTGTTTTGGAGTTAATGGAACAAGAGTGATCGATATTTGGTTGTGAACCAACGAGTACTTGTTGGTGTAGCCGTCATGCTTAACTCGTCGATCAAATTGCCATGGTCTTCCTAATAATAAGTGTCCAGCATGCATCGGAACCACATCGCACAAAACCTCATCTTCATATCTTCCAATGCGAAAAGAGACTAACACTTGCCTGTTCACTTTTACCTCACCACTATCATTCAACCATTGCAATTTATAAGGTCGAGGATGCTTGGTTGTGGGCAGCCCTAGCTTTTCTACCATGGTTATGCTAGCAATGTTTGAACAACTCCCGCCATCAACAATCACACTACATACCTTGTTTTTGACATGGCACCTAGTATGAAAGATATTTTCCCGTTGCTCCTCTTCGTCGTCTCTGGCTTGCACACTTAGAGCTCTTCTTGCAACCAACAAATCTCCTTGGACAGCGTACTCCTCCTCGTCGGCATCCTCTAACGAAGGCATCGAACCATGGTCCGAGTCCTCGTCGGTTTCAATTTCTCCATTGTCCCGCATCACTATAGCTCGCTTGTTCGGGCATTGGCTAGCTATATGACCCCTGCCTTGACATTTAAAGCACTTAATATCTCGATTCCGAGCAATGGAAGAATCAGTTTTACCTTAGTTCTTATGGCTGGCCTCCTCTTGTTTTTGTTCGGCTTTTGGCCTTGGGTTGAGTTGCTTCTCATCCTTTTTCCATTGGCGTGCCTTCCAAGCAGAGGTACTCAAGTTTTGGCTTGGCCGTATGTTACTGCCCTTCTTCTTGAGTTGATTCTCAATTTTGACAGCCATGTGTACCATGTCATCCAACTCCACATAATGTTGTAGCTCAACGGCATTGTGAATTTCTCGATTCAAACCCGCCAAAAACCTTGCCATTGTAGCTTCCTGATCCTCTTCTATATTTGCTCGGATCATCATGACCTCCATCTCCTTATAGTATTCGTCCACACTCCGGGTGCCTTGCTTAAGATTTTGCAGCTTGTTGTACAACTCCGGATAGTAGTATGCTGGCACAAATCGCTTCCTCATCACCGCCTTCATCTCGTCCCATGACTCGATAGGTCGCTCTCTATTTCTTCTCCTATTTATGACAAGCTGATCCCACCAAGTTATAGCATAATCGAAAAATTCAATTACGGCTAGTTTTACCTTCTTCGTTTTGGAATAGGTGTGGCAGTGAAAGACGAACTCCATTTTCTTCTCCCATTCCAGATATGCTTCGGGGTCAGATTTACCTTGGAAAGATGGTATCTTCATTTTGATGTCACTCAAACTATCATTTCCCCGATTCCTAACTCCTCTATCCCGTTCAAATCTCCGGTGACTACCCGCTAAATCTTCTCCATCATCAAACTCATCCCTATCAGTTCCATAGTAGTCAGGTGCCTCTCCTCTAACTGGAACCCTCTCTCACCTACGCGCATGAGGAACATGTCGTGGCTGTTCCACACGTGCGTTTTCTATCCGATCGACCCTCTCATAAAGCTGCTCCAATTCTCCTCTCAACATTCGCCTCATCTCTCCCATCATCGCTTCCATGAGGAATTTTGGGTCTACCGTTCCATTGGTACCCTCCATGGTGTTCTTGCTGCTGTTTGACATCTTTTTATTTTATTTTTTTATTTTTCCCTGCAAAACAAAGTTACAAATAATGCAAAGGACCTTACCACACTCCCTTACGTATTTCTCTCTTGAACTGGTTTCGCTCGATTTCTCTCGTGTTTACACTCTATACTTTCGGCTTTTTTTTTTTTTTTTCACTCTGTTGCTCTCGCCTCTTTTACCTTTTTTCACTCGTTAATTCTCACTCAGTCCTTATAGAACTAATTAAATCAATATCGAAACTTCCGTGACGATATACAAACTGATTACCAAGGAAACACAGATTTGACACAATATTATAGCAAGCGCGGAAAGTAAAAGACTATCGGAATTAACACCCAAAGAAACGTAATCTCGACTTCCAAATCCTAGAACACCAAGAATCAGACGAAAATAGATATATATATATATATTTTTCGTTTCTTTCTTTCTTTTCTCTTTCTTTTCTTTTTGGACTGTTTTTGATAATCTGGACGTTTTTTTTTTTTTGACGTTTTCTTTTTTTTTTTTTGGATACTAGAATTCAAGACTTTTGATTAATAGAAAATAAACATAAAATAAAAGATTGGATAAGCAAAACCTGATTAGAACCCTTGGCACTGATACCAAATGATACAAACCACGCCAAGAACTGACGCGACCCTAACCAAATTGATTTCCAAGATCGAATCCTAAACGGCTTTGAATGGAACCGCGACCCGATGCCTAACAAGAAGCACGAACCTTGGTATGCGAGGACGCCACAATCAGTTATGGATGGACTGATTGATAAGTCGATGAACGCCACGGAATTTCTCCGATAAGTTCAAAAAGTTCGTTTAAGAACCAAAGAGAATTAACCCTCAACTTTTCTGTGTAAAAACTGATCTGCTCCCCAACGTGTCCGTACAATTTTTATAGGTGTTTCCCTTTGTGGATTTTCAAACCCTAATTGCCCAAGTAATTTTTGGCAAGTCACTAAACCAAAAAGGGAAACACCAAATCTGAAGAAAATAAAGATACACCAACTATGGTAAGTTCTCTATATGGCTAAAAAGCCTTACAATACTCTAAAATAAAAAGGAAACTAAATTACAATTTAATCAGCACTGATTTCTTCTCTTCAATTATTGCCGCAAAACTGGAAAGTTCTCAAAACGGAAAAGTGACAGCTACGTAATTACTCCGTCCCTTCTATGACTTGAATCACGCATTTGTTGGGCTGGTCATTGCTCGTAATTCCCTCAATGGGCCTCCACACAATAGCTTGAGACCAAGTTGCTCGAATCAGCCCCATAAGTGCGTCTTTGAATTTCTTCGCGCGAGCCCTCGTAACCGGACCAGTGGGAACTAGAATTGGATCTGAATACGTCTCGTCCCACGTGGCCTTGCCTATGACGACGTTCTCATCAATTCACAACGCCTTGTCTCATTTATTATTGAATTTTCCTCTACCTAAACTTCTCTATTTCATTTATTTCCTTTACTAGAAAAATCCTCAAAAATATCTTTTCTTTTAGTTATTTTATTTATTGGTTTTTTCAACGTTTATCTCCGTTAATATTATTTGTTTTTGTTATCGTCTCCTTATGGATACGACTATTCGATATGTACTACAATCGACCACTTTGCGAGTGTATCTGTGGGTGTTAATCAAATGCCCATTGGATTCAGAATTCCTGGAATCGTAATAGGGCTAGTGGAGCAAGAACAAACTTGTTTTAAGTCATTTTAAACTTTCAAGTAGCTTTTAATTAAGGTGTTCCCCCCCCCCCCCCCCCCCCCGCGGCGCCCCCCCCACCCCCCGCGTCTTGTACTTCTTCTACGGTGTGCTAAAATACCCATTGCTGTTGATTGGGAATTTTGTTTTTTTTTTTATTGATTATTCATTTCTGATTTCTTTGTTAATTGGACCATTTCTTTCTATTAAGAGAAGAAAATGACAGAAAATTTCTTAAAAAGCTTATTAAAAATCAGGTGGGAGAAGTGAGAATGGAGGGGCATTTTTTTTTTCTTTTATTTATTTTAACATTAGAGAAGAAACAAGTTGGAAGAGTGAGGACGAAGAAGATAGTGCGGTAAAATAAAATAAAATAAAAAATGCACGCAGCCAGGAAGGCAACGAGGCAAAGAGTAGTGACAGTTTCGTTATTTTCAGTAAAGATGTGGCTTCTAAACTAAAGCAAATTAATTGACAGATTGTCGAAAAGGAAGCTACCACGTGATGTCAGAACAGCGAGAGTATGCCAGCGATTCTTATAGCAAGTGCATATAGCACTCCTCATATTTACTAATGTTTATTCCTAAGTCTTAGTATTTATCAATATTTAAATCGTGTTAAAATTATCTATTTATTAAGTAAATCAAATATTGAGCAGGTGCTCTTAGTTTTTATTAGTAAATTTAGTTTTAAAGTTTTTCAATTTATCAAGTAAATGAAAAGTATTTACTAGTAAATCTTATTATAGACTAATACGAGTTTAATACCCGTGCGTTGCACGGGAAATGAAGAAAAAAATAAATAAAAAACTAAATATTATATGATAAAAACAATTGGTTAAGATAAATATTATAATTATAATCAATATAATTATTCTCAAGATTTCTCCTAACAATTAAAATGACAATAGTACTAACAATAATAAAAATGAAAACAAAAGCAAAAAAGAAAAAAAAAATCTTCTGTAGTTATACTCATTTAAAGAAAAAAATTAAAACAAAAATAAAGCAGAAAACGAAAAAAAAAGAACAAAAATCTTTAAACTCAAAAGAATCAGAAAAAACTAACCCTAACAAAAACATTATAATAAAATAAAATATATAACTCATTTTCTTCTTTTTTACTGTTTTAAAAAAAATAAAAAATTTTTTATCAGGTTATATACATGCAAAAACAAAAAAAAAATGATTTTTAAAATATAAAACAAAACAAACAAAAAGAAAAAAAAATTGCATACAAAATCCTTAAAAAAAGGGTCTTTAAAAAATAGAACAAAAGAAACAAAAAAGACACAAAAAAAATCTGAAATAAAGATAAAAATTTTAAAGTAAAAAATTGTTTAAAAAAAAAAAAAAAAAGGCAAAATAAGAAAAAACACAGTACAACAATAGATCAAAATTTAATGTCTAAAATTTAGCATAAAAAAAGGCAAAATATATGAGGACAAAACTGTCCTTTCACTATAGATAAGCCAAAATCAGTACATAAAATAGAGGCAAAATCGATAGTTTACTGTAGAAAAAACAGTTATTGTGCATTACTGTAGAAAAAAAGAACTGTATAGCAAAAGCAACAAAAACTAAAAAAAAAACAAAACAAAAATCACTATTTATTAAACAGTGAAATATTATATCTTTTTACTGTAGCAAAGCAGCAAAAATTAAAAAAAAAAAAAACTGTAGCAAAGCAACGAAAATTTAAAAAAAAATTATTCACTGAGTAGTAGAGCAAAGTAACAAAAGTAAAAAAAAAATGTAACAAAGCACTAAAAGTAAACAAAAAAAAAAAAAAAAAAGCAACAACAACAACATCAAAAGTAAAAAAAAAAAAAAAAAAATACAACAACAACAAAAGTAAAAAAAGGAAAAAACAAAAAAAAAAAAAAAACAACAACAACATAGCCAACGTAAAAAAATAATAATAATAAAGAAAAAAGAAAAAAAAAAGCAGCAGCTAACGTAAAGTAAAAAAAAAAAAAAAATAGAGCCAACGTAAAAAACGTGAGCCAACGTAAAAAAAAAAGCAGCAGCAAACGTAAAAATAAAAAAAATAAAAAAAAAACTGTTCATCGAAGAGTGCATGAACAGTATTTTTACTGTTCATACACAGTGAATAGCACTGCTGAGGGGACAGTGGCAGAGAGTGTTAGGCAGGGATAAAATTGGTATTTTACTGTACAGATCCAAAAGAAAGAAGAGAACATAAGGGCAAAATCGTAATTTCACTGTGTAACACTGTGCACTACTGTAGCTAACCCGTGAAAACAAATAGAAAAGAAGGAAAAAATACTATTGAATACTGTATAAAGAACAGTAAAAATCACTTATGTTTTAGTATAATAGTATATAATTCTAAATTTATATTAACAAATTTTTATTAAATATTTTTTTATTTCAATTTTTCATTACTCTATGATTTTTTGAAATTATAATTTAACTATGTTAATTTAATTTTTTGATAACTTAATTTAGTCCCAACTTTTTTTTTCCATATAAATTTTTTAAGATTTAAAATTTTATGATTTTTAAATATTATTTTATTTTCATAATTTTATTTTCTGTAAAATTAAGTATATAAAATATCACTTTTTACTTTATTATTTAATTCAATTTTAGGTTTTTTCGTAGCTAATTGGTTAATATTTGATTTTTTGATATTATAATTTAACTATATTAGTTTAATTAATTTAATTCTTTTTCTTGTTTGATGTAAATTTTTTTTTTAAATTTAACATTTTATAATCTTTAGATATTAGTTTATTTTTACAATTTTATGTTACGTAGAATTTTATTTTATCTAAAATTAAACGAATAAAATATTAATTTTTTGATTGTAATTTATTATTATTATTATTATTATTGGTATGTATAATATCATTTTATAAAAAAAAATTTCTTATCTGTTAAATTAAATTTTTTTTAACTCTTATTTAATCTTTTGACCCGTAAAATTTTTTGTGACGGTATATTTTACAATTCTTACATGTTTAATTTTATTTTCTTTTTAAAATTTTCTCAAGTCAATATTTTCTAATTTCTATTTATTGTTATATTTATGTAATGTTAAGTTTTTATAATTTGTATACTATTGTTCAATTGCATACGATTCTATATGGATAAGTGAAAATTTTGCTTCAAAATTTACTTATTGCTCATATATAATAAGTTATGAAAATATTATGGTGTAGACTTTATTGTTTTTCAATGAGAACCTATATTTATTAAATTAAATTACAAATAAATTATGCTAAATTATGGGATACGAATTTATTAAAAAAAATTCAAACTTGATTAATGAAAAAATCTAATTTACCAAATTGTTAACTAATGGTATTTTTTTTTTTTTTTTTCAGAAAACATCCTTTTTTTTTTTACAGGTTTAATATATTTGATAAGAATTTAGATTAACTAAATTAAATCATAAATAAATTAACTCATACTAATTAACCAGTAAATATTCTATAGGAGAAACAAATTTATTCATACAAATAAAAATTATCAAATTACATGATAAAAAAACTTAAATCATACAATGAAATTACAATAATTTCTAATCATAAAACTATTTAAATACATAAATCCTTGTAACAAATTTAAATATTACACCAATATAACCCCAAAAAAAAAAAAAAAAACCAAACAGAAAGGTTCCCCGGGTAATAGATAGAGAAAAAAAACATTAAAAAAAAAAAAAAAAGTAAAGGGAAATGAATCAAAGTATGTAACAACAAATGAAATAGAAATAATAACAAAAAAAAATCATTAAAAAAAAAAAGAAAATAAAATATGCAATACATTTTGTTCTATATATACTAATCCAAACAGACAACCAATATATAAATGTACATAAACATATATACTACAAAAAACAACATGAAAATTTTCTTAAATATTTTAAAATGTGCTGAGATCTCGTTATCTATCAATGATAATCACAATACAATTCAACATTATCTTTCACAACTACCAAGTATGGTGTTCGGAATGTATCCCAAAACTAATCCAAAAAGACAACCAATATATAAATATACATAAACATATATACTATAAAAAACAGCATGAAAATTTTTTGAAATAATTTAAAATATGGTCAGATCTCATTATCTATCAATGATAGTCATAATACAATTCAACATTATCTTTCACAGCTACCAAGTATCATGCTCGCAATGTGTCCCAAAAAATTAAAAAAAAAAAAAGAGGCCAAGTATTAGAAAGATTTTTATCAAACAGAGAAGATAAATAATATAGGGAAAATAGTTATTATAGGTTAAAAAAATAAAAAAAGTTCTACGATATTACAACAATATATAAGAAGCACTATGTAGTGAATACTATTATAAGATGACAAAAACAAACCAAACACAGCCTCTCAAACACCCACGTTCTATGTATACTAATCCAAACAGACAACCAATATAAAAATATACATAAACATATATACTACAAAAAACACCATGAAAATTTTCTTAAATATTTTAAAATATGCTCAGATCTCATTATCTATCAATGATAATCACAATACAATTCAACATTATCTTTCACAGCTACCAAGTATGGTGTTCGGAATGTATCCCAAAACTAATCTAAAGAGACAACCAATATATAAATATACATAAATATATATACTACCAAAAACAACATGAAAATTTTTTTAAATAATTTAAAATATGCTCAGATCTCATTATCTATCAATGATAGTCACACTACAATTCAACATTATCTTTCACAGCTACCAAGTATGATGCTCGGAATGTGTCCCAAAAAAAAAAAAAAAAGACGTCAAATCTTAGAAAGATTTTTATCAAACAGAGAAGATAAATAGTATAGGGAAAATAATTATTATAGATTAAAAAAAATAAAAAAGTTCTAGGATATTACAATAACATAAAAGAAGCATTATATAGTGAATACTATTATAATATGACAAAAACAAACTGAACACAGCCTCCCAAACACCCACGGCAACCATGAAGATAGTCAAATAGTATATGCAATCAATAATACGATATTGAGCATCATATATCAAATTAGAGGAAAAATCTGGTATATGTGTTACTGCATGGTTAAATAAAGATCATCATAGCATAGAAAACCTGTAATCTAAAAGTTTTTGTTAAAAATATTTACACCAAGAAATTTCAGAATCCAGAATAGGAGAAGCGGACGGGGAAAAAAAGGAGGAAAAAAACACTACAGAAAACATTACAATAATATAAAAGAAGCATTATATAGTGAATACTATTATAGGATGACAAAAACAAACCGAACACAACCTCCGAAACACCCACGGCAACCATGAAGATAGTCAAATAGTATATGCAATCAATAATACGATATTCAGCATCATATACCAAATTAGAGAAAAATCTGGTATATGTGTTATTGCATGGTTAAATAAAGATCATCATAGCATAGGAAACCTGTAATCTAAAACTTTTTATTAAAAATATTTACACCAAAAAATTTCAGAATCCAGAATAGGAGAAGCGGAAGGGGAAAAAAAAGAGGGAAAAAACACTACAGAAAACAATCAAATCATCATATAAAACGGCAAACAAAAAAAAGAACCAAAAAAAAAAAAAAGAGACAGCAAAACACAAAACAGAAGCGCATAAAAACGGCAAGCAGGAAAAAAATTTAATCTATTCACAATATTATCACCATAATAATAAACATATTCACAGAAGAAAGAAATTAATAGAAAGAGGAAAAAACAAACTACTAACAATATATAAAATAAAAACAGCAATCAAGACTAATTAAAAGCCTTAAATAAACATAATAGTACCTGGATAACAAAAGTGAAGAGCTTTGGACAGAAGCTAATTAAGGTTCAAAACAGAACACTCGAAAGCAGAGAATATTAGAGATTTATTAATGGTGGAGGAAATGGAGGAACTTTGAACGGAAGCTAATTAAGGTTCAAAACAGAACAGTTGAGAGGAGAGAATATCAGAAATGCATTAATGGTGGACGAAATGGGTAAAGCAATAAATAAATAGATTTTGTCTATAAAAGAAAGCAATGCAGCTAAAAAGAGTCGGTGGAAGACAGAATGAGAAATGGTTTGCAGAAAATAGATAAAAAAAAAATTTCACATTAATTAATCGCATTAATGATAGAAAGACAGCTGGAAAAAAAATTTCAATCAAAGTAACAATGAACAGTAATCTACAGAACCCCAGCAAATCACATAATTACAATGAAATAAAAAAAAAAAAACAATATAAAAGCATTAAATATAAAAGACAGCACACAGAAACTGTAATCATAAGCATATAACTAAACAATAGAAAACGTTTAACTAATCGTTCGAATCTAACTATATCATCAGAAACCACAATCAGTAAATTTTCACCAAACGGTTAAAACAGACGAAAAATTCATTGTAATATGACATCACAAACACAAAACTAATAATACTAAAATTGCAAACAAAATCAACAAAGCAAAGAAAATCATCATTATATTACCCGGGGAGGGAAAAAAGCTAAAAACTACAGATTGAAAAACCAGGAGACAAAAAATCCTCAATGTTCGTCTGAAGATTTCCATTTGTCCATTTTCTCAGCATTACCATCCGAATCTACAAAAACCATTCAAAAAACTAAATGAACAAAAAGAAAAAATGTCAAACAATACCCAAATTAAACAAAAGCGACAAAACGAAAGAAATCAACATACCCAATATTTTGTTGACGTTTTTTGCTCTGCCTTTGTATCCAACAATCACAAAAACGTTTCAACAATAGATTACAATGTACAGATTCAACATGCAAAACATTTGCTCCGAAAAAAAAACAAACAAAAAAAAAGACAAAAGAGATTTTGTACTCTGCCTTTGTGTCCAACAATCACAAAAACGTTTCAACAATAGATTACAATGTACAGATTCAACATGCAAAACATTTGCTCCAAAAAAAAAAAAAAAAAACACAGAAAAGAAGACCATTTGCTCCGAAAAAAAAAAAAAAAAAAAAAACACAGAAGAGAAGACCATTTGCTCCGAAAAAAAAAAAAAAAGACAGAAGAGAAGACCATCATTCGAAAATTAGACATCGAAAATCTGAAGAAAAAATTCAAAAATCAAAACCAACCATTCCAAAAGAATGAAACCAAAAAAACCCACAGAAAAATTCATTCACAACTTTACCCTCTTACCCACCGAAAAGAAAAATTATTTTTTTCAAAATTAGGGTTCGGACATAGAAGAGAAAGGGGACAGCGAACTTATAAAAAA
Organism: Ficus microcarpa; assembly: GCA_025413485.1. Classification (NCBI taxonomy): domain Eukaryota; kingdom Viridiplantae; phylum Streptophyta; class Magnoliopsida; order Rosales; family Moraceae; genus Ficus; species Ficus microcarpa. The sequence goes on along the minus strand of CM046377.1, from coordinate 4,663,366 downwards.
AAACCCACTGGAAAAAATTATCTAAAAGTTTCCGAGCGGAAAAAATTTCGGGGGGAAAAAAAACCAACAACAATGAAGTAAAACTAAACTTCCAACTCTAGAAAGAAGAAATACAACTAACCGAGAAAAACCATCATGAATCCAAACCAAACCCGCCGAGACCGCACCACAAAGATGAGACAGAGAAAGCCAGAACAATAGAGAAAGAGAGAGAGAGAGACGAAACATGTTTAAAGAGAAAATGGAGCTCATAATCAACGGTGGAAGGTAGAAGAGAAAGAGGAAAAAAGGGTTTTCAAAATCAAAACTTCGGAGAAGCACAGAGAGAGAGAGAGAGAGAGAGAGAGAGAATGGCTGAGAAAGTGAATGGGCGGCTGAAGAGAAGAGAAGGAGAGCAAATAGGGTTTTGGGGGCAAAGCCATCCATTCCCTGTGGCTTTCCCACCCGGTAGGCACAATGATAAGGGCAAAATAGTAATTGCACTGTGTAAAACTGTGCACTGCTGTCGACACAATCGGGAAAACAAAAAAAAAAAGGCCCAAAACACTATATATTACTGTAGAGGGAACAGTAAAAGGACCCTTCTTCTTTAGTATATAGTTATAATTTATGTCGATTTAAAAATTATTAATTTATTAAGTAAATCAAATATTAATTAATACATTTTAGTTACCAGTGAAGCTTGATATTTATTAATAAATTTGGTACTTAACTTGCATTGTTTTCAAAATTAGCAACTAATCAAGTAAATCAAAATATTTACTAATAAATCTTAGCATTTATTAATAAATATATATATATATATATATATATAAATATATATATATATAGAGGTGAAAAAGTCCAGGGCTTTACTAGTAAAACTTATACTAGTAAATATTTGGATTAACCATTTAATGATTCACCGGTATATATCAAAGATGTATTTTAAAATCAAAATTTTTTATTCATAGTAT
>CM046377.1:4641945-4662310 GCA_025413485.1 Ficus microcarpa | reverse complement strand
TACAAACTTCGTATCGAACATATTTATGAAAAACTATATAAAAAATTACAAGCACAAAATATGAGGTTATAAAGTTTCTTGAAGATTTGCTACCAATCGTAGCTTTTGGTAAGCAAAAATGACTTTCTCCATCAAAATATAAGTGTGATAGCAGATTCTTACTTTTATTGCTACCGAAATTTGGTAGCAAAAAATCATATGATTTCCTACCAAATTTTAGTTTGGTACCCAAAAACATATATTTTGCTATTAAATTTTGGTTTGGTAACCAAAAAAACAAATTTTCAAAAATGAAAAAAATTATAATTTGATAACAAAATTAAAACCATTTTTTAGTCACATTATAACATAAAATATAGGTTTAAAAATGGTAAACCTTATTTTATATAATAAAGTAATAAAATACTGTAATAAGTACATTGTTTAATTTATGTATAACAAACTTAATACATATATCATACAAACCTATATGTCCTACAAGAAAGAGATAAATCACCAAATGTATTTGTTTATAGAAAACATATTGCTATTACAAACTTCATATTGAATATATTTATGAAAAACTATTAAAAAAAATTACAAGCACAAAATATGAGGTTATAAAGTTTCTTTGGAGATTTGCTACCAAATATAGCTTTTAGTAGCAAAAAATGACTTTCAGCCACCAAAGTATAAGTTTGGTAATGGATTCTTACTTTCTGCTACCAAAATTTTGTAGCCAAAACTCATATATTTTGCTATCAAATTACAGTTTAGTAGCCAAAAACGTACATTTTGCTACCAAATTTTGGTAGCAAAAAATATCATTTTGTCACTAAATTTAATTTGGTAGCAAATATCATCCGTGAGAAAAATTTTAGATTCCCATCAATGTTTTTGCTACCAAAACAGGTTTGGTAGTAAAATGTGATATTTCGCTCCCAAAATTTGGTGGCAAAAATTCATATTCTGCTTCCAAATTTTGGTAGCAAAAAGTGTCATTTTGCTATCAAACAAAATTTTAATTGTAAATGAGTTGAGTGGGAAAAATTTTGACTTCATGTTGACCTTTTGTTACCAAATAGTGTTTTGGTAGCAAAAGTTTTCAGCGGGAGCCGAATTTTAATTTTCGCCATGTCATTGGTTACCAAATTATATTTGATAGCGGATTGTGTTGTTTTTGCTACCAAATTTGATAACAAAATGTTTATATTTTTCAGCTATCAAAATTTGGTAACGAAAAGTCTATTTTTTTTGTTACCAAAATTATTTTGGTATCAAAAAATTTGGTCTTTTAAAGTTATAATTCTTGTAGTGTTATGCAATATATTTAAGGTTGGCCACCCAGCCTAATTATCCCCATGTAAATAACTTGGACACATTAAGATAGAAAGTGAAAAATATAGACAGAGAAAGAAAGAAGCATAGTGGAGAGAGAACAAATTGTTTGTAATTGTGATAGACTGAAACATTTGTTTGTTTTAATACGTATACTTGATTTATAAAGAGAAAATTTATATCTGAGTTAATAATAACTTAAAATAAATTTTTAACGAACTCTAAATTCATCTATAACCGACTTCTATTATAATAACAACTCAACTAACAAAATCATTCTCAATACTTCCCCTCAAACGAAATAGGGACTTGTCCATAACGAGGTTGTCTCTGAGAAACAAAGGACATGACTCATATAAAGGCTTTGTTAGCACACCAACTACTTGTTATTCTATTGGAATGTATCGTACTTAAATTTTATTTGCAATCTTCTCCTCGATGAAGTGGACATCTTGTTCGACAGTGAAAAACATGATTTGATGCAAGTGATCCTGCGTCAATATTGTCACACCAAAGCAACGCACATGGGGAATCAACATGAACATTTGACTCTTGAAGAAAAGCCCTTAACTAAATACCATCAATGGAAGCCAAGACAAGATATTTGTATTCAGATTCAGTGCTAGAATGAGCAACAACTTTTTGATTCTTTGCAACGGAAGCAGCGAGATTTCCTCGAAGGTAATTGTATACCAGCTTGTGGATTGCCTATCGTCCACACAATTGGTTCAATCAGCATCTGAATACCCCTCCAAGTCTGAGCTGGCTTGAAATGAAGACCAAAGGCAACTATACCTTTAAGATATGGAGCATTGTTTTACAGCCTTCCAATGCTCAATGGTTAGGCTTTGTAAGAATTGGCCAAGCTCATTTCTATAACTGAAATATCGAGTCTTGTCAAAGACATATACCGGAGAGCACCGATAATGTTACTCCTGTGCAAAGAAGGCTGAACAAATGGGTCATCATCAATAGTTGAGAGCTTCTTACTAGTCATCATTGGGGTGGGACGAACTTTGTCGATACTCATGTTAGTCTATATCAAGAGATCCAAAATATTCTCAAACTACTGCTATCTCTAAAAGCCCCAAAACCAAGAAAGTAATGCGAAGAACCAAGAAATCTTAAAGACTAGAATCATGAGCCACTTCATGACTAACGTTACTGCTACTATTCCTACTGACAAATATATCATCTACATAGACTAGTAAATAAACCACAACCCCTTTTTCTTTGTAAATGAACAAGGAACTGTCAGAAGTAGAAATGGTAAAACCTCATTTGATGAGTGCACCTTTTATTTTTCCAACCAAGCACGTGGTGTTTGTTGAACTCCATTATAAGTGCCTTTGGTAGCTTACAAGCATAGTCGGGTTTTGAAGAGTGAATGAGCCTTATGGCTGATTCATACAAACTACTTCCTTAAGTTCACCATTTAAAAATACATAGATTAATATAATATCAACTTGCTAGATATCCCAGCCAAATGAGAAAGCGAGAGTAAGAAGTACCCATACTTGAGGTCATCCGAAACGCTCTCCTTCCATTGTCCCAAACTTGATATTCCATTTTTGTTTTAAAAAAAAAAAAAGAAAAGAAAGCTGTGGATACTTGAGATTCCATGATTGTTTTTTAAAACAGTCATGTAATCCACATTTTGTAATAGTGAATCAGCTGATTCATTTGGATTGTCAAATAATATGACTTCTATTAATCTATTGATTCACCTATATTGCCAAGAAAATAATAGATATCAACCACTTGTTGATTCACACAGAATACGGAGAGAATAGATAAAATAAGAGTAGACACTCTGTCATCACTCAGAAAAAATTCTTCCCTTTTACACATGATAGGACTAACACATTTATAAGCTTAACTACTACAAACAGAAACGTGAAACTACAAATAAAATTAATTGAGAAACTAAATCATCATGAGAATTAATAAAAATAGGAAACTGATCTATATTTCACCCAAGAATTATTTTGACTTTCGTAAATCAATTAATTACAAAATGTAATTTCTTAATTGTAAATTACTAAAGTAATTATTTTGAGGCCTGTAAGAGTGTAATTTTCTTTCACAACAACTGTTTTCAAGTCGAAAATACAATTCTCAATCACCATGTGATTTCTTCGGGTTGCATTGGCTGTCTTCTCTTGAATCCCGCTCTTCATTTATTGTCAATTTTTTTTTTTCTTTTTCTTATTTGGACTTCTCTCTCTATTTATAGAAATTATTACTGCCCTACTTTCATTTCTCTTTAGTCATCCGCATGGTAAGTTATTGATAATAGAGCAGTATTAAAAATTGTAAGAAACTTGTGTATCTCGAGTTTGATTTTGCAATCCGGCAAGTTTCCAATTCTTTTGCTCTAATTCCCTTGGTTTAACTGTTAGACTCGAATTAAACAGCTACCAAATAAAAATATAGTAATTAAACGAATTATTAAATGAAAATATTATTAAGAATGAAGTTCAATGTGTATCTAAATTAAGCGGATGAAACACTCCCAAACCTAAATGTTGTTACTAATCAAACAAAACTCACATAAACTAAACCACTTTTATAAGAAATCACGATTGCATTGTCATTTGCAATAAAGCTTTAAACCCCTTGGTGGCCCTAGTTACATTAGAGATTTACAAACTTTTGTCCCTTCTTTTACATTGACTTCATTCCGTTGACTAAAAAAAACAAAGCTTCCGTTTGTTTCAACCATTTCCCAACATTTTAAATGCGCGTTAGATAAGTAACATTTGAAATGGTATGAAATGTTGCAAAAATATTGTAATTTGTAATTTTTAGACAAAATTCTAAACGTAAGGAGGGGTAACATTTTGAGCATTTGGATGTTTTTTTTTTTTTAATATTGCTAAATATTTTCATCCAAAATGTTTGCATTCAAATATTTTTATCACAAATGTTTTTATCTAAACGTTTCTTCCAAACTGATTATAATACTTATACTAGTAATTAGTCATGTAGTACTTATGGGTTAACATCATGTGTCTTTTCTTTTAATTAAACTTCTGGACTTTTGTTTTTAGGCTTCACTCAAATACTTTCAAAATTTAATTAATGGGATATTTAAATAAAACTATTAAATATTTAAAGACTAAAGATGACAAGGTGTAAAGTCTTGGGGCCTTGAATGTTTTTTAAACTTATTAAATTAAGAAATTTAAATTTGTATCTTTTATATATTCTTAAAGACCTCCAAGCAAACCGACGTCAATTTTTTACTTTATGGGCTTCTCGCACAAATGGTTCTTGTAGGTGACAAGTTGTTCAAACTTTTTAATTTTATCAATTTCGTCCTTGCAACTCTTTACAAGTAACAAAGTCGTAAGTTGTTAATATCCATCTAATTTTAGATCCTAAAATTGACTCGTACCAAATGCATTTACCAATACGTAAGCCTTAAAAAAAAAGTCTCATAGAGTCTTCTTACTTTCATCAACTGATACTTACCGACGTGATTTCTAATAGCGTTGGGAAATATCGCATTGTCTATACCTGCCATTCTCATTGTTAGCTGATAATCCAAAATTTTTAGCATTTTTCATGTTTTATTATGTTTTGTTCGAAATTTTTAATTTGTTTATGGAACAAATTAATAACTTGTGTTCAAAATAATGTGAAATGGATGATAGAAAAAGGTAGGTAGATGTATATCTATACACGCCAGCATATATGTAAACGACAATACATATATTCACATACACAAAACTTCATATATATATATACCTTCAGATATAATAGCACATACATGGCACAACTAGAAACTAGAGAAAATTAAATTACTCAAAGTGCTTTATATTAAATTGTTCTTTACATTGAAGAATAGAAGGTGATAGTAAGTGGTGGGTTATTTAAGGACACATAAATGAAGTTTTCTAAATGCGTAACGTTGGCTGGTGAATACATACATACATACGTACGTTTATATTAGGGGATTCTTTCGACTATATATGTTAGATCTTACCTTCACTTTAAAGTACATTCCTCATGACTGGAACCAAATCGTTGCATGCATTATCATTTCTCTGGTAAATTCTGATGAATACTTCATAAAATGAGACGATACACAAAGGCAATTATTAAATCTTGATAGTTAAATATTAACTAGTCTGACCAGAAACAGACATATGAAAGTACAGTAGTTTTTACTAGTAAAAGATCGCATGAATGTCTTTATCTTCCACTGATGTTCAAGGACGGAACCGATATTTTATTATAGTGGGGGGATTGTTAAAAATATAAATGTACGTGTGTGTGTGTGTGCGCCCTTTTTTTTTTTTTGTTTTTTTGTTTTTTTGTTTTTTTCATTTAAAGATTTCTCGCATTGTTACTTTTTTGTTTAGGTTCGAAAAATTTTTTGCCTTAATATTTTTCATGCACGATCGTTGCAGATTAAATTTTAATAAGATATTTAATATACTAACAGTATTACATGTTTCAGTTATCTATCCAAATAAAATAAAAATAAAGTTCAAAATTGATCTTCAAACAAGAAGTAATTAGCTTAAGTATGTTTAATTAATCATCATAATCTGGCGTTTTGTTAAAATTTCATTAATTATTTTTTTATGCTAATAAAATCTCTAAAAGCAATCAAAGTTTCTATAAAAGTAGAGATAAAAAAGTGGATAATGAAAAATAAATCAAGTAATGAATAAGATTACTCGGCTAAAAACAAGTGGCTAGAGATAAAGTAAAGAAGATCAGTTAGATAACTAAAACATTAATGGGTATATATGTTAAAGAAGAAAAGAATTAAGGGGTTTACATGCATTTGAGAAAACAGTATTTTCATGGGGCACCTTTGAAAATCTCAGTAAATCTATAGATTAGAATCATAATAAATACAAAAAAAAAAAAAAAAAAAAGAATGAGGACACGTGCCCCACTCATCCCTTTGTAGATACATCCAAATGTTGACAGGTGTCCCGGATGTGCAGGTTCAATAACTGACACTGTTACGTTTGTTTATTGTATACGAGTTGTCTAATTACTTATATGTGGGTTGAGAAAGTAATGTCACTAATTGTCTTGTAACTTTCAAGTGCCCGATTATAAAGAGGCTTAACTTGTCAGATATAAATTCGTTTAATTAGCTTGTTTATTAGCAATTGATAATGGTATTGAAATATATCCAGTGTAACAAACGCGTCCATGACTTTATAATTTATGGTATTTTAATGTGACGTTATTTTTTATTTAAGAAATAAATAAATGACTCTCACTTTTCAACATTTAAAATGAATTTGATGTCTCTATTCTTATCAAGCAAAGTAAGATGAGTAAGTGGATAAGTATGATAAATGATATGTGGAAAATGAGTAGCATAATTCCTTGTTAGATGGAAATTAAGTATCTTGAAACAATTTCTTAAAGGGCTTCTCATAATTTCGGAGAGGGCACCCAAGTATCTTGAAATAATATTTGTTGGTTTTTCAAAGATTCACGGATAGATTATGGGTCTTTTCTATAACAAATTTTGTAATTAGCTGGCTTATGTGATAAATACGTGTTCTTTTTTTTTTTTTCTTCTAGTAATTTTTTTTTTTACTTGATTTTGACTAAAGGGTTTTTAACGTGATATATTTTAGATTTGTTTTCAAAAGGTGAGTTTCGACTCTAATTTTTGGAACTACTTTTTGGGATGTAATTCTTCCTACCTATTTCTTTCAGATTTTATTGTAATTTTCCTTTTATATTAACAAGGAATTTGAAATAGGATGAGTTTGTTTGTAAGTGCGAGTCTAATTATTAGGATGGACTAATTAATAGGTCCTGATATTAATTATCTCCTCCATAAAAATAAAAAAATAAAAAAATAAAAAAAAACTGTCATATTTTCGTTCATCATTTGACTTTTCTTGTTTTTGCTAATTCTTTGTGGTTGGTGGATGTTGATCATATCAGCCCTAAAGATTGCAGTCTTCTCCCAAAGATCTCTTTGGCTTGAAGAAAGCCTCACTTATATTGTTGATTCGAGTGCCCTTAATGAGATTTCTCTAGCACTCTTTCTTTAAAAAATTTATTAATTAATTAACTAATTAAGAATTCAAGTAATATAAACACCTATCTGTTTGATATTAAAAGTAGGATACAGTGTGATCACTTCATCCTTAATAAATTCACAAAACTACTTCTATATCTATAGATTTTATGTAGAAGTGAGAATGGCCTTGTAATTTTTTTTTAATCTGTATGTTTGCTTGTTTTTGTTTTTAGTTTTATTTTTTTAGGGGGCGTTTTATTTTTTTAACTTTTGAATAATTTTAAAATATTTTTTCATTAAAACTTTTTCTCTAACCTACATTTAAAACAGATTTTTATTGAAAATGACTCTTTTTCAACATTTTACCACATAGTCTATTAAATTATTATTTTCTCAATGTGGTCCAAATAATTACGTTTTCAGCTAATCTGTTTTAAAAAATTTTTCTCAAATATGTTCAAAGTTTATAAAAAATTACTTTACCAATACGCAATATATCCTTCTCTCTCTCTTCCTTTTGGATCAGTAGTGAAAACTAAATTAGGACCCACATTTTTTATTTTATTTTGTGGATCTTTATATTCTATGCTTTTATCTTTAATTAATTGGAAGTACTATCAAAATTTTTAACTATTAATAGATTTTCAACCAAAACGGGCATTTTTGTTAAATTGCTCGTTTCTTTATTATTATTATTATCATTATTTTTTCATTTCCTTTTGCACTCTTTATCATATATATATATATATATATATATATTGTCCTCCTCCTTTTTTTTTTTTCCCTTTGTTTCTGCACCCTAAAGTTATATATCTATTCCTTTTTTTTTTTTCCTTCTCTCCTAAATTTACATTTTAAAACGGATTCATTGAAATGTTTTTTTTCCCCACTTTGTCCCTATTCAAATAATTTTTCTCAAATACTTCCCCATTTAAACATTTTTTGTTTTCTATTTACTTAAACGTATAAACTATTGTATATAAGAACACACATTTTGATTAAAATGTGTTTCTTGAATTGTCTATTTTAAAAAATATAAAATAGAGAAATCTATTAAAATCAATAACATATGCATAGCACGTGCTGTTCAACTACGTAGACATAAAAGGGAAGAAATGATCGAGATATTTTTTTCAACATTACGACAACGAAAGTTGATGATCTCATAAAACGTCAAAAGTAGGTTAAATTGACGAATATGAGCATGCAATCAACGTTATTTATCAAAATTAAAAAATGAAAATAAAAACATATTGCGATCCATTAGCATTAAAAAATTATCTTACCGACAAAATATTGTCAACATTATTTTGTACATAACTTTGTTACAACTTTTAAGAAAATTTTTTAAACTACACATAGAACATTTTCAAACGAATGATTCTTTATTTATTTTTTAAATAAATATGAAATGATAGAACACGTAACACATCCCAATTAATTTGGTGCCTTAACAAACTTATACAGTATCAAGTCTTCCACTTAATTATTACTAAAGAAAATTAATAAGAATAAAAAAAGTGAAAAGACAACTCACAAGAGCATGAAATGTCTTCAACTTAAATCTTGTTAGAAATTGTAATTTCTTAAAAAGACATATTTTTATTTCTGCGGAAAATTAATATTGCAACATAAAGGGGGAAAAAATAATAAAAAATTAACCATGTTTTTGGAAGGACGTAATCACGAGCTCCGGCCTAATTAAAATAGGTTGTTCTTCTTTTTAATTACAAAAGATGGGTGCTTATTTTTATTTATCTTGCATGTGTGTGTGTGTGTGTGTGTGTGTGTGTGTGTAAGCTCCTTTAATTTTGTTTCAGTAATTTGGAACCCAAATTTTGTCAGAGATATAACGCCAGAAACAACTATACTCACAAATGTTCAAAACTAATGATATTTGGGAGGTATAAAGTTTTATGACAAATGAAACCTAAAAGTAAACTAAATAAAGAAGGAAAAAAAAAAAAAAAAAAGATGGAGACGTACCGTACTTAATTATCTTTGTTGGCGCGTGCTTATAATTAAACAATATATACTTAATTTGAAGTGTGTATTCTGTTCAGAAAGTAGATATTTTCATTCATTACCTGCTAGATATTCAGCTCCTAATTAATTAATTTTGCGTGACAATTGAAAGTAATAAAAGAAACAATTATAATTTTTATCAGTTTGAAAATCCCAGACCTAACCCAATAAAATAAAATTTATGTCTTAATTATGGATTTCTTTGAATCTAAAAATTTCCATACCTCTGTTTATTAAGATGGGAGTACTTACGCCAACTACTACTAGCAACTCCATAATCAAAACACTAATTTATTGAGCGGTGTCATTAACGTGTGTGGTTCAAAAAGTAACGTCTTGCTCGTGTTTATATGTGGGTGTGTGTACATATATTTAATGCTGAATTACACACACACACACACACACAGATGCTGCTGAATTATAACATTTTGTCTTATTTCAGAAGTAAAAGGTGCGTACTCTTGAAACTGATTATCCAAAGTGCTACTTACGGTGCGACAAAAGAATAATTTTTACACAGCTCGAGACATTCAGATGGTAAAAATTTTATTTCGAAACATTTGAACATAAATATATATTTGAATATCGTTTGAATATGCATTTGGATGAAAATATTTGAACGGATTCGTGAAATAAAAATATTTTAATGTGTGTTTAGATAGATACGATGAGAACTGTTTATATAAAAACGTAAATATCCACAATAGGTTTTGATGGGTTTTGATGAGCTATATAGATCTGAAATGTGATTTTGTTTCTTTTGAAAAGAAAAAAAAAAAAAGAATTGTCTTAATACGATTTCAAATCAAACAGTTATGACAAAAAAAAATTTTTTTTTTTTTGTAAACACATATACAATCCTTTATGAGACAGATCGATCGTAAAAACCTTCAAGAAAAAGAATCTTAGTGAACCCATAAATGGACCCCAATTGAAGAGATAAAATATATCCATTCGAAATGGTCTTGAATGAAGCATTGATGGTTTCAAAAACCAAAAATAATGAAATTTACGGAAGATCAGCTATAGATAATCAAATTGTATACAATGAAAAAGTTTCCTAAAACTTTTGATGGTAATCTATAAATTATTAGGGTCAGACTTCGCCATCCTATAGTATCGAACATCCGAGTCTAAATTGTTTGTATTTTTATTTTAACACATAATAAAACTACAGACACAGAGAACGTAGCATATTCCAGCGAACCTATCTAAATCCCCGTGTTGTTATCATTTACTACTTTATTTTCCATTTGTTTTGATTTCTATTTTATGGTTGCTTTATGATGTTCAAGGACCCTAACAAGCTCTGCTTGTGATTATTTTCGCTAATATTCTTTGAATGATATTTTGATCGTAGATCCCAACATCTACATAAATTTATTAAGTTGACACATAAAACTCAAAAATTAGAGAAAAATAATTCAATTTCTCACATCTCTATAATGAAACTATACAATCTATGTATAGACTACAACGGTATAAGCAAAAATAGACAACTATATACACAAGAATCGGAAAACTAATTTCCTATCAATTAGCTCTAAACCAAAAAACAATCAGGTAACTAAATCACAGCTATTCAATTCACAAAATCCCACAAATATAGGGAGGAAAATCTCAACACTACCCCTCAAGCTGATTCATAGAATTCAGGCCAAAAAATCACAACACAAGATAAGGTTGTAGTGATTTGGGAAACTGATAAAAAATCCAAAGATGGAACTACTAAAATGGAATCCAAATTCAATGTAACAGTAAGGGTTAAGGATCCTTCCCCAATAACTGGGGTCATGTTACCATTGGTTGTGGAAACAATTTTTTGTGGAGAGGGTTTTAGAGGTGAGACCTGTCTAGAGTCAAAAGTCATATGATCTGTGGTACCAGAATTAAATATCCATGTATTATTAGTAACAGGTGTAGAAATATTCAAAATCTTACCCCCATTATCTATAGCGGTTATCAATGATGAGGTTTTTTCAACGACATCATCCTATGTTTTCATTTCGACAATGGCCACAGTTGAGGTCTTCTTAGAATCCTTCTTCTACTGATCGCGATTATGAATACACCATCCCGAAACCTCTCCAAGCTCTAACTGACGTTGTAGTTGCCCTAATTGTCCCAAATCTGCCTCCTTATGTTTTTGGTTGTGTGGTATTTGTACACCTCCACAAACATCAGCATAACAAGTTAACTCCCCGTGCATTGCGATGCATGTTTATTTGATATGCCATACACCAAAAAGGATATCGATGTTATCATCCTTCAACTTGATGAATGTTGATCACAATGGATGTGGTGTTTCATGAAGACTCGATGTATTTTCCCTCTGATTCTGAACTTCAGGGGGAGTACCATCAGGATATTCAGACTCTCATGATTATCACATTTCTGAGGAAGGTGAAAACTCACAATTTGAGCCAGTGAATCATAATCAAGAAGTGGGTGAATTGGATTTGAGCAGTATAACTTTGGAACCAAGTGGTGATGAACATCTAGAAGCTGAAGAATTGACAGAAGAAGAAACAAATAACATACCTCCACCACTATCCGAACAATTTGGGTCCGAGGCCGCCTTCACTGATATACCACACCAATTGTCATTTGCTAAGGGTGTACTTAATTTAGAGTCTAAACCATCCAGAAAATAGTTCCTACATCGTCACACTAGAGGTATTCCTAAACCCACGTATGAACTTGAATTGTCTAGTAAAGTTAGGTATCCCATGAGTAACTATGTGTCTAACCATCGTCTGCCTGAATCAAATAAGTCATTTGTAAATCAATTATCAACTATAGCTATTCCTAACAGTGCATAGGAAGACCTAGCTGATCCAAGCTAGAAAGCCGTTATGAATGAGGAGATGAAATCATTGCAGAAAAATGAAACATGGGAACCTGTGGAGTGTCCACCAGGAAAAAAGCCAATCGGGGGTCGTTGGATTTATAATGTGAATTACAAAGCTGATGGTAGTATTGAAAACTTTAAAACAAGGTTGGTAGCACAATCAAACTTATGGGATTGACTACACAAAGACATTTGCACTTGTAGCTAAGGTCAACACAGTCGAGTGATACTGTCATTGGCTGCAAGCTTGGATTGGCCATTACAACAGTTCAATGTGAAGAATGCCTTTCTGCATGGAGAATTGTCTGAAGAAGTATACGTGAACCTCCCACTAGGATGCATGGCATTAAAGGCAGGGTCAAAGGTGTGTAGATTAAAGAAGTCATTATATGGATTGAAGCAATCGCCAAGAGCATGGTTTGGGAGGTTCACAAAGTCAATAAGAGCTTTTGGCTACAATTGAAGCAATTCAGATCATACCTTGTTCCTGAAGAAGCAATATGGTAAGATTACAACACTCATTGTATATGTGGATGACATGGTGGTTATAGGAAATGATCCTGAAGAAAGAAAGCTCTACAGAATTACCTGTCTAGAGAACTCGAAATGAAAGATCTAGGTCCTCTAAAATACTTTCTCGGGATTGAAGTTTTTTGATCAAGTACATAAGTCTTTCTATCTCAAAGAAAGTATGCCTTAGATCTTTTACAGGAGACTGGAATGTCAGGATGTCAACCTGTTGATACACCGGTAAAAGAAGGTATTAAATTGTGTATTGATCCTAATCAAACGCCTATTGATAAAGGAAGATACTAGCGACTTGTGGGGAGATTGATGTACTTAGCTTATACGAGGCCAGATCTTGCTTATGCATGAAGTGTTGTGAGTCAATATATGCATAATCTTGGAGAACAACATAAGAATGCAGTCAAGCGTATTTTGAGGTATTTGAAGAGTGCTTCAGGAAATGGAATTTTGTTCACAAAAAATTCAAATAACTAGAGCATAGAAGTATGTACCAATGCTGATTGGGCTGAAGCAGCAAATGATAGACGATCTACATCAGGTTGCTTTACCTTTGTGGATGGGAACCTAGTTACATAGAGAAGTAACAAACAAAATATTGTGGCACGCTCAAGCGCTGCAGCTAAGAATTACATGATTTATATTATCTAACCACATAACTGATTTGATTATATTGTGACAAAAAAGCAGCATTTGATATTGCTCATAATCCGATTCAACATGATCGTACAAAGCACGCTGAGATATATAGATTCTTCATCAAAGAGAAATTGAATGAAAAAATTGTGGAACTACCTAAGATTCGATATGAAGATCAATTGGCCGACATCTTCAAAAAAGTAGTCTTAAACTAGGTGTTCTCAAAATTTCTTGGCAAGTTGGACATGTGAGACATCCATGCACCAACTTGAGGGGAAGTACTGAGATTTTCTTCCATTTAATTGTGGGATTTTGATTTGTGTTTTTTTTTTTCCGGTAGGTATGTTTATGGTGGATATCGGTTTGGCTTCAGAAAGGACGATTTTTTTTTTTTTTAAAGAGATGGCTTTGATACCAACTAAAAAAATTAGAGAAAAATATTTCAATTTCTCATATCTCTATAATGGAACTATAGAATCAATTTATAGAGTACAATGATATAAGCAAAAATAGGCTACTATCAACATGAGAATGAAGAAACTAATTCTTATCAATTGGCTCTAAATCAAAAAACAATCAGGTAACTAAATCATAGCTATTCAATTCACAAAATCCCACAATTACAGGGAAGAAAATCTCAACAATATATGTATACATTATGCAAAAAAATAGGAATTTTACCATCATGAATTTAGGTTGATAACTTGATCACTTGAATTAATCTCCTCGATTCCTTGATCTTCCACGCCTAATCTCGAGGACCAATAAATTGATATGATTACGCACTCACTTTTGGAACCCTTTGCTACGTTCGCAATATATGAGTAAGGAAAGGCTTCAATAGAAGAGCTTCTCTTTGGAGTTCTCTGTATCCTTGATATAAATATATATATATATATATTTATATAGTAAAGATAGTTATCCATATTGGATATTATTTTTTAAAATTAGATATTAAAGTAAAATAATTTGACCACAGGTGGCTTGCGCACGCCCCCCAGTAAATATTCACTTGGTTCGCGCAAATCTTCATCTGCAGGAAGTGAGAAAATCTCCTACTAGTCCGATTCTATTTTTATCTGCTTTGAACTCGATGATCTAAATAAAAATCTGATTTTTAACTAAAAGCATCTGAAATTCAAAATTGGAAACTTAAATAATAAACAATATGCACAAGGACACCTCCGGTGGTGCGCGCATGCAGTGTGGTCCCCACAACACTGTGTCGTCCAAGTAATATATATAAATCATCTCATTATTTAAAAAACTCAATTTATTCAAATTTAATTGATTACATAATTTAACAGTGTGTTTTGACTTTAAATTCCATAACTCTGAATTAGTAACTCTAATCCTATTAATTATATGTGTCCAAATAAGAATTTGAAGACGACATGAGAAATTATGACTTATAATTTCAAGCTCAAACAAATTTGACAATTAATTAAATTCTATGATTAATATATCAACTATACTAATTTTATAGTTACTTCACTACAAACATGGATTTGAACTCTTGAAATTACAAGTATAATTTATTCAAAGAACTTGAATCATCCGTTGATATAATCATCACAGATAGATCAATCTTTCATAATTAAATAGTTCATAATTACAGTTAGTTTTATCATTTCATTAACTTCTCTAATTATATATTTATCTTTAAGTCCGGTTGCTTCTCTAATGGATATTATATTTATGATCTTATGATAAATTGAGTGCTCTCATTACAGATAGATCAATCTTTCATAAACAGTTCATAATTAGAGCTAGTTTTATCATTTCATTAACTTCTCTAATTACATATTTTTCTTTAAGTCCTGTTGCTTCTCTAATGGATATTATATTTATGATCTTATGATTAATTGAGTGCTCTCACTGATAATGATCAACACTTAAGTTAACTATTCATCTAACTTTATAACGAGGGAACGGATATCTTCTTCTAAATTAACATTCCACCACTCAACTTTTTAATGTTTCCAACGCACAATGAATGAGATTCAATGTTTTGATAATCTTTACCAAGCATGTTAAAAAACAGAATGTCATGAATAAGAGTCTATTAACAATCCATAATTAAGATTGTTCCATATGTGATCGTCACATTGACTAAATTTGAATACTTTACATGCTAAGAGGAAAATTATTAGAGATTTGAATTAATCTCATTCCGGTCAATATAATCAGGTTATATAAAGTACTTTCACCCCGATACTCATTAATAGTTTGAATAAGATTATCTCATTTATAATGGATATGAACCATGTTAGTAATAATTAATTAAAGATCTCAATTGTAATGGTTTATTATGGATAATTTTAGGTTATCATCCATAGTAATATACTGTACATAACTATTATATACAATATTTAAGGTGACAATAAAAAATCAAGAATTTTATGATATTTACAAGGCATCAAACATGCATGCATGCGTGTGAATAATGAAATAAATTATTTAATTTATCTAAATATAAACAAAATTATAATGCTTTATGGGCATAATATTCCCTACAGCATTGTGAATTGACAAGTAAATTCCTCAAAACTTAGGGGGCTTCCATTTTGAATTTGCTTAAAATTAACATTTTGAACAAAATGTTTCATTCTCATTTAAAATGTAGGCTGTGAAATTCTCATTCCAATATCTATGACTTGACGTTCCCAGCTTCATAATATTGCATCTCCAAGATATCAAATTTTGATTAACGAGTCTAATCTCACGTATTGGTAAATTAAAATATACAACATGTAAAAACGAGTTCACGAATCACTCTAGCTTAAGATCAACCTATAAATTGACCATCTACTGATAGAATGTAAAGTTCTTTACTAGAAAACGAAATTTCGACAAAGTAAATATTCTACGGTAACCCAATTCAATGTGTCTATGACACAATGTGATGACGTCCCCTTCTACGTAGGGTCGCCACCTTACTTACTTAACTTAACTTTACTTAAAATTTGGGAATATTTTTTTTTTGAAACCTACTTATAAAAAGCATTTGTCTTTAATAATATATCATCGGTACTGAAGTAGAAAGTTTACTTAAAGTCTTTAGTATCAAAATACCATATAACACAAGTGGTTTTCATCACATATACTTATATACAAAACTTCTTGTCATATCAAAAGATTGCGGAATCTATGCGTAGTAGTATCCACACCGCCCTTCGTCTGCCGCCGTATCATCCTCACAACGCCCACCATTTAAGCCGCAGGTTTCTTACCTACAATATGAAATATAACTTGATGAGCTTTCGCCCAATAAGCACAAACACGATCTCACAAAACATTTTCATATTCAAAACATCTCGAAAACATAGCATTCATCATATACATATGCGTGAACCAGTTATGTTCATTTATGCAATCCTTTTTAACTTGAACTTATCTTCTTTATGGGCCCCATAGTGTACGTACCATCATTTATTTAGCGCGCCTCCAGATACAGTTAGGGGTTGCAAGGTCTTTAACTGCTCTGGGAAAACATAATTGATTACACCTTCCCACATCAACAAGAGGGCGATAATCCGTAACCTTAACATGAAAAACCCTCCACCTGATGGGAGGTCGGTACGACACTTTACTTGTTATTCTTTACCATGTTGTTTATCCTTAGTGAACATACCTTATGATGTCACTATATGATAACGTAACTTTTATCTCATTCATAACATGGTATTTCTTAAAACATGGCATTCGTGCAACATAACCTTTTTCTTGCTAGTATAGCACTTTTAAAAACATGACATTTTGCAAATCTAGCATATATGGCATTTTCGTAAAATAATATTTATGCACATATAGCATCTTGTAACATAACATTTATGCAAACGTAGCATTATGTAGAGCATGACATTTTAAACATGGCATTTTATAACATAGCATGAAACATGTCACAGTACATTTGAAAACCGCATACTTGAAATTATTTTACTAGTTTTCATACTGCAGGTGAGGTTTGTACTTACCTCTTGCGCTGTTCTTGAAAGTTGCGTCCTTAAATTGATCGGCAACAGCAGGTCGCTTTCCTGCTATACCAAAAATATAGGATCAGGATCCTTTCTAAGGTGTTGGTGACCTACTAACACTCACACCTATTCTTGGTTGTATGTCCCTTAAACTTAAAATCCATCTTGGTCACCTCAATTATCCTTCTTCGTTAAGGGTAACCAACTTTGATTAATTCATAAGAGGTTACTTTGGATAACCTCTTTTCTTCTTATTACTAAACCCTTGATCTTAACATTAGGGTTTAAGGTTCCATTATACCTTTGGGTTTTGCTCATACCTCTTTGTTATTGGGTTATTTCTATTAATCCTATAAATCTTAACCCAATTATACATATGAGTGTCCCTTAGGGTTACGTTGGGTAACCCTTAAGGTCAAACTTTTGGTCAACCCAATGCAATATGTGATTAACTAAGGTCAACCCCCTTTGGGTCTAACGTTGGGCTTAAGGCTTAGCCCCGTAACTCGGATATAATTCCGGTTGCCGTCCATAGTCAGCTTGTTTACCAATTTCTCCATAAAACTCTATTTCTTTAACTTTTGGAAAACCTTGTGTAATTATCTTCAAAAATCCCTTAGTTTGCTTGTAAAAATTCTTGCTTCTTTAACTTGAAAGTACTTTAGCTTAAAAATCCATGTCTCTTTTTAACTTGAAGGTACTTGACGTAAAATCATCATTTTTCATTAACTTGAAAACATTTGGTTTGAAACCCCTTTTTCTTTACTTCTTGGAAAAGTGTGAACTTTCAAATCCGAACCCTTAAAATTCATGGTTTTTGAACCCGATCTTTTATAAAATCATTTGAGGCTGGAGACTGCCTTTGGAACAGTTTCCATAGCTAAAATAACCATTTAAAAGCACTTCTCAATTTTTTTTAGAAAGCATTTTTGTAAAACTCATGTGCAGGATTTTGGATTCCCTGCGCACCTTCCCTAAAATGTACCCAGTTTAAAAATAGGCTTTGAATTTGAAAAACTTGTTTTCACAAAAGTTGTAGCTCTCAAAAAATGCTAAAACTTTCGTGTTTTGTGAAAAATCCAGTTCGGCTTGTATTAGTACCAGTTTTAGTTTGAAACTGGCTGACCCTGAAAAACGGAGTGAAAACTGGGTTCAGGGATCAGCCACGGATTTTGGGGAAAACGGAGGCCGTTGGAGCCTTATTTCGAGATTCTGCCCACGTTGTTCTCTAGTAAAAGTTTTTTCGAGCAACTTTTGTATTTTGAGTTTTACCCCGTTCGGCCTCTAAATGCCTTATATTTTCACTTTCCCGAAACTGGCCAGTTTCGTAACCGAAATGACAGTTTCGGTTGTTAATTCCGTTTTACGTCCTATTTCGCGGAATCTACCTGGACCGATCACATCGGGAGCTTATACATTAAACATGCAACGTTTCTAACGTCCCGTTCATACAAGCATATAAATCCCATGGGTCCATACAACCTCAAATCGAAAACCCTAATCCTTGGTTGCATGGTTCTACCTAGCATTCCACACCATCAAGCATCCATCATCTCCCTCTAAGCTAGCAACCATACATCCATTGTCTTAGGGTAGATTTTTGACCAAATCTTAAGGGACATATCAACCACATCAAGCATGCCTCCTAACAAATTTTCAAGCACAAAATTTAAGCAAACAAGCATCAAAATCAAGCCAACCAAACCCTAATCCTAATCAAGCGCACACACCAACAAAATGAGGGGTGAAAAATAGAATGGACTTATGTCCTTACAAACCAACTTGAATCACCATCAAAATGCCTAAATGGAACTTAATTTCAAGATGGTTTAAGAGTTTTACCTCAAACCCAAGTTAGGGTTTTGAAATCCCAAAACTTCCTTTCTTCCTTCTAGTCCACAGCTTCACCAAGGAATGGAATCCAAGAAATTTTTGTTAGCTTTTTTTTGCTCTACCAAAACCGAACTTAACAAGAAAAGCTCTAAGAAATTTCCAAGTTTCACTTACCTTTTCCTCCTCCTCTTTGTTCGGCCAACGCTTGGAAAAACTCACTAAAAATTTCTCAAACTCTCTCCCTTGCAAACCGAGCTCCAAAGGAACAAAACCCCAAGAAAAAATTTCTGATTTCTCTTCTCCTTCTCTCCCTCTCTCTCCCACGGTTTTTGCTTGGAATTTTCTGAAGAAATTTTGGCAGAGGTTGGCTGTGTTTTGAGAATAAAAAGAGTGGGTTTTTGAGGGGGTATTTATAGGCAAAAGGGGGAGCCTTGAGTGGTTCAACTTTTTCCCAAAAAAATAGCTTTTTTTGCCTTGTTTCCCATGTGGTGCTGCAACCGAAATCAAGGGAGGAGAAGGGGGGGGTTGTGCTGCCGAAAATGGAGGGGGAAAGGAGGGATATGTGGCAGTCCTTGGTTGGTCCTAGAAACCTCTAGAAACCTCTAGAAATCTCCCATGCTTAGCTCACCTTTTTCCTTTAAATCTTGGCTTTCTCCCATGCTTTCCTTTTCCTTGTTGCAGCCGGATTTTGTGGAGGAAATGGGGGAGGTGTGGTCAGCCATTTAAGGGCTATTATGGCTGAATATTTTGAGGCCAAGTGGCACTCCTTTGGCTGATGGAAAAGCTTTCACACTTTACCAAATTTAGCTCATACTTTTTCCCCCAAAATATGACTTTTTGCCATGCCTTCCATGTGCTTTTTCTTGTCCCCTTAGCTGCCGAAATTAATGAAGGAGAGAACTCCACTTGTGCAACTTGAGTTAGTGGAGAGTGATGTTAAGGGGTTGATGTCATTTTCCACTAACTCTCACAATGTCCTGTTTGGCTATTTTGCTCTCCAAAACTTTTTTTTTTTTCCCTTTGTGTTGCACAGATAATTCAAATATTGTGGCTCTCCAAAAATACAATATTTTATACCATACTGGAGTACAAAATTTATCTGTGTGAATTTATGGCCGAAAAATATTTTTCCTTAATTTTTTCCGAATCCCATTTTGCCCTTAACGTAAACTTGGTGTGCTTGAT
>CM046377.1:4538697-4641845 GCA_025413485.1 Ficus microcarpa | reverse complement strand
TTTTTTCTAGGGTGGATTTTATGGCTTATTTGTGTTATCTTGTTCACAAAACTTCATTCTCGGAATTCTTTCCATACTCCTTCATCGTACTTGTGAAGTCAACTTGTGACCCGTCTTGATCAAACTTTGACTTTCTCGGTCAAACCTTTGACTTTTTGGTCAAACCTTTCACTTTTGTAAAATTTCATCTTTTTTCGTTCTTTTTTCCTTAAAAAAAAATCTCATACATGACTCATAAATCATTCGTGGAGTCTCATAATTGATTTAATGAGGACTCAAACATTGATAAATAAAATTATGAATTTCTCGTTACTATTCATAATTTTTCATGAAACACATAGTAAACACATAATTTAGATTTTAATTCCTTATGAACAAGGGAATTACGAGTCTACAAAAATTTCGGATCTTACAACCTACCCTCCTTAAAAGATTTTCGTCCTCGAAAATTAGAACAAATTGGGGTAGTCTCTCTTCATGTCTTCTTCCCGTTCCCATGTCGCTTCTTCAATATGGCAATTTCTCCATAAGACCTTTACTAACGGTATGACCTTGTTTCTTAGCACTTTTTCTTCTCGTGCCAGAATTTGATCTGGCTTCTCCTCATAAGTCAGATCTTTGCGAATCTCGATCGGTTCGTGATCCAATACGTGCGACGGATCCGGAATGTACTTTTTCAGTATCGACACATGAAATACATTGTGCACATATGCTAACTCCTAGGGTAAGGCCAACTTGTAAGCTACGTTTCTCAACTTTCTCGAGTATCTCAAACGGCCCTATATACCTTGGGCTCAATTTCCCCTTCTTTCTGAACCTCATAACTCCTTTAAATGGAGCGACTTTGAGGAAAACCAAGTCTCCTACTTGGAATTCTAGAGGTCTTCGGCGTTTGTCGGCGTAACTCTTTTGCCGGCTAAATGCTGTCTCCATCCTTTGATGTATAAACTTCACGGTTTCCGTGGTCTTCCGAATGAAGTCCGTAGATACAAGCACTTTTTCTCTTGTCTCGTACCAATGGACTGGAGATCTGCATCTTCTTCCATACAAAACTTCATAAGGAGCCATCCAATTGAGGCGTGAAAACTGTTGTTGTACGAGAACTCGATTAAAGAAAGCTTCTTGTCCCACGTTCCCTTGAAATCCATCACGCAAGCTCGCAACATATCTTCTAAGGTCTGAATGGTCCTTTCTGATTGTCCATCCGTTTGTGGGTGAAAAGCTGTACTAAACAAAAGCTTGGTACCCATTGCTTCATGTACGCTCTTCCAAAATTTCAAAGTAAAGCGACCGTCGTGATCCGAGATAATCGTTTTCGGAATTCCATGGTAGCGAACGATCTGGATCACGTACAATTCCGCTAGTTGTTCCACTGAGAAGCTGAGCTTGATGGCCACAAAGTGTGCGGACTTTGTTAATCGGTCAACGACCACCCAAATTGCATCGTTACCGTTAGGAGTTTGGGGTAGCCCAACCATGAAATCCATCGTCACTTGGTCCCATTTCCATTCTGGGATGGAAATTTTCTGTAATTCTCCTCCTAGACGTTGGTGTTCCGCCTTTACTTTTTGACAAGTAAGGCACTTACTGACAAAAGTAGCGACGTCATTCTTCATTTTGGGCCACCAAAAGCTCTCCTTTAAATCCTTATACATCTTCGTGGCTCCGGGATAAACAGAATACGGAGTCTCGTGGGCTTCTTTCATGATCCGTTCCTTTAATTCTTCTTCGTTAGGAATGCATAGTCTATCCTTTTGATAGAGTATGCCCTCATCGGATATGTAGAAGTCTGACTCCTTTCCTTCTAAAACTTCGTTTTTCATCCTAAGCAGCGAGGCATCTGCTTCTTGACGTTCTTTCATCCCATCTAAAATGGTAGGTTGGAAGGTTAGAGCAGCTAAACCTCCCGTAATAAGCTCGATTCTGGCCTCCACTAGCTCTTTTTGAAGAGGCTCAGTCAAAAACTGAATCGACATTAACGAGGAAGACGACTTCCGACTTAGGGCATCGGCTACCTTGTTAGCCTTCCCCGGATAATATTGGATATCTATGTCGTAATCCTTTACCAAGTCGAGCCATCTCCTTTGCCTCATGTTCAGCTCTTTCTGTGTGAAGATATACTTCAAGCTCTGATGATCCGTGTATACTTCACACTTAGTGCCGTAGAGGTAGTGCCTCCAAATCTTTAAGGCAAATACTACCGCCGCAAGCTCCAAATCGTGCGTCGGGTAGTTCTTCTCGTGTTCCTTGAGCTGTCGTGAAGCATATGCGATCACTTTTCCGTTTTGCATGAGTACTGCTCCCAATCCTATCTTGGAAGCATCGCTATAAATCACAAAGTTTCCTTCCTCCGCAACTGGAATTGTAAGGATTGGAGCGCTCGTTAGCCTACATTTGAGCTCTTGAAAGTGCTCTTCACACTTAGCCGTCCATTCGTACGTCTTTCCTTTCCTTGTGAGTGCGGTGAGCGGCGCCACAATCTTGGCAAATCCTTCAACAAATCTTCGGTAATAGCCCGCTAATCCAAGGAAGCTACGTACTTCGGTGACGTTCTTAGGAGCTGGCCATTTGCTTACCGTTTCAATCTTGGCCGGATCTACCGATATGCCTTCTTTAGAGACCACATGTCCTAAGAAATGGACCTTCTCCAACCAAAATTCGCACTTAGAGAACTTGGCATAAAGCTGATTTTGCTTCAAAATCCGTAGTGCAATCCTTAGATGCTCCTCATGTTCCTCCTTCGACCTTGAATAAATCAGAATGTCGTCTATAAAAACGATAACGAACTTGTCCAGGTAGTCTTTGAATACTTAATTCATCAGGTCCATGAAGGCGGCTGGAGCATTCGTCAGTCCAAACGGCATCACAAGGAACTTGTAGTGCCCGTATCGCGTACGAAACGCCGTCTTTGGAACATCTCCTTCCTTGATTCGGAGCTGGTGATATCCCGATCGCAGGTCAATCTTCGAAAAGACTGAGGCTCCTTTCAGTTGATCGAACAAATCATCAATCCTAGGCAAAGGATACTTGTTCTTGATGGTGATCTTGTTCAACTCCCGATATTCAATGCACATTCTAAGAGTGCCGTCTTTCTTCTTAACAAACAACACCGGGGCTCCCCACGGCGAATAGCTCTGTCTGATGAATCCTTTATCCAGGAGATCCTTCAACTGGACTTGTAATTCTTTGAGTTCAGTAGGCGCCATCCTATACGGTGCCTTGGACACGGGCGCTGATCCTGGAAGCAACTCGATTTCGAAAGAGATTTCTCGCTCTGGCGGCAATCCTGGCAGATCTTCAGGAAAAACGTCCACAAACTCCTTGACTATCAGTACATCTTTCGGCTTACTTTCGGTCTCTTGCGTCTTATCTACCATGTTGGCTATAAATCCCATACATCCTTCCGTTAACAATTTTCTAGCCTTTAGCGCCGAAATAAACATCTTCGGCTGTTTCGGGGTCGATCCTCGAAAGATGAATTCCTTATCTCCAACTAGCTTGAACGTTACGGCGCGACGCTGGCAGTCAATAACCGCGTTGTACTTTCCCAGGAAGTCCATACCCAGGATTACGTCGTAGTCGTACAGATCGATGATGACTAGGTTGGCGTACATCTCTCTACCGTATATGATTATTGGAACATGACGTATCCAATAATCAGACAATAAAATTTCCCCGAAGAGTAATGCAGTACGAAAAGTTCTTCCGATTTTATCATTATCTCTACCTAGCTTCTTAGCAAACTTAGGCGATGTAAAAGAATGCGTAGCTCCAGAATCAATTAACACATATGCATCTTGTTGGGCAATAGGAAGCTGACCTGTCACCACCGTGGATGGTCCAGCTTGAGCATCCTCCTTCGTGTAGGCATAGATGCGGCCTTGAGGTTCTGGAGCTTCAACTTGGCCTTGAGGAACTGCAGGTCCTTCGAGTTTCATCTGTACTGCGTGCAGCTGGCTTCCTTGACCCCTCTGGTAGTTCTACTGGTTCTGGACATTGGCATTGTAATTCTTTGCAAAGTGGCCTTCCTTGCCACACAGATAACAGTGGTTTGTCCCGGCTCGGCAGTCTTCTGGGTGCTTTCTCCCACACTTCTGACAAGTGGGGGTTCCATTGTTATCAGGGGCATTCTTATTCTGGGGAGGATTCTGTTGGCTCCCCTGTCCTCCAGCATTCCACTTTCTCTTCTGCTGGGGGTCGCCACACGGCTTGTTGCTGCCGCGTTGGCCAGAAGATCCTCCTTGATTCTTCGGTTGCTGGGTTTGGTTGGGCCTTACCTGATTCTGCTTGGCGAGGGCCTTCTCCTCATTCTTCTCCTTAAAGAATTGGGCTCGTTGTGCCTTATTCTGTCTGACCCAGTACTCAGCTCGAACTGCCCGACTAACACACTCGGCGACAGTGAGCGGTGGGTGAGGGCCACTGCTGATAATCACGGCCAAATCTGAATGAAACATCCTCATCATTTTTCTTACTTTGTCCCTCTCGGAACTGATGAGTTGAGGGCAGAGACGGGCGAGCTGTTCAAACTTTCTCACAGCTTCAGCCACAGACAAATTTCCGTGACGGAAATTGTTGAACTCGTCTTGCTGGGCTTCCATGACTTCCGTGTTGAAATACTTCTCTCGAAACTCTTCAATGAAGTCTTCCCACGTCATCTGATTAACGTCCCGTCTAATCTGAACTGTCTCCCACCATAACCGAGCGTCTTTCTTCAGCATGAATGACGCGCAGAGGACTCTCTCTCTATCGTCGAGCCCGAGGAAGTTCAGAGAAACTTGGAGGTCGATGAGCCAATTGTCAGCCTCGATAGGGTCTGTCGATCCCTCAAATTCCGGTGCCTTCATGCGCCAAAATTCGTGATATAGTTCTGTCGGAGTCCGTGCTCGTGGCGTTGGTGGAATAGCTGCTGGCGCCATAGGTGCTTCAGGGGCTGCAGGGTGTTCCGGAATCATTTGATCCTCATCGGGAATTTCCGGTGCTGCAGGCTGCTCCTCAGGTGCCTGTGGTACCCTGGCCTCTGGTGGTCCCTGGTTCTGCTGAGCTATCTGAGCCCTAAGCCCACCTATCTTTTGTTGTTGGGCTAGCATCATCTCCTTCAGCTCGTTCAGCTGGGCTGCGAGATCGACGTTCTGGGCCTGTGCCGCTCTACGTTTTGGTGGCATGGTTCTGTATAGAAGCAATAAAATAAGATTCTTGTTTTCAAAACTTTCATAAAATCATATCTTTTATACAGAACCATAATCTTCATTTCATAATCATAGCTTTTAGGAAAAATACATAATTTCCTCATTGTGAACATACATTACTTGATTACCACCACCGAGCTAGGACACAACCCAACGTCATCCGCACACCCAACATTTCCATTGTGACCATCGACGAGAAATACGTACGAAAAATCTAATTCAAAGCGTAAGAAAATAATTTAACTTACTTGGGCTATTGCGGAACGATGCGAAGTGAGACGAAATAGGCTGGCAGGATACCGCTCTGATACCAACTCTATGACGCCCCTTTCTACGTAGGGTCGCCACCTTACTTAATTAACTTAACTTTACTTAAAATTTGGGAATATTTTTTTTTTGAAACCTACTTATAAAAAGCATTTGTCTTTAATAATAGATCATCGGTACTGAAGTAGAAAGTTTACTTAAAGTCTTTAGTATCAAAATACCATATAACACAAGTGGTTTTCATCACATATACTTATATACAAAACTTCTTGTCATATCAAAAGATTGCGGAATCTATGCGTAGTGGTATCCACACCGCCCTTCGTCTGCCGCCGTATCATCCTCACAACGCCCACCATTTAAGCCGCAGGTTTCTTACCTACAGTATGAAATATAACTTGATGAGCTTTCGCCCAGTAAGCACAAACGCGATCTCACAAAACATTTTCATATTCAAAACATCTCGAAAACATAACATTCATCATATACATATGCGTGAACCAGTTATGTTCATTTATGCAATCCTTTTTAACTTGAACTTATCTTTCTTATGGGCCCCATAGTGTACGTACCATCATTTATTTAGCGCGCCTCCAGATACAGTTAGGGGTTGCAAGGTCACTAACTGCTCTGGGAAAATATAATTGATTACACCCTCCCGCATCAACGAGAGGGCGATAATCCTTAACCTTAACATGAAAAACCCTCCACCTGATGGAAGGTCGGTACGACACTTTACTTGTGATTCTTTACTATGTTGTTTATCCTTAGTGAACATACCTTATGATGTCACTATATGATAACGTAACTTTCATCTCATTCATAACATTGTATTTCTTAAAACATGGCATTCGTGCAACATAACCTTTTTCTTGCTAGTATAGCACTTTTAAAAACATGACATTTTGCAAATCTAGCATATATGGCATTTTCGTAAAATAATATTTATGCACATATAGCATCTTGTAACATAACATTTATGCAAACGTAGCATTATGTATAGCATGACATTTTAAACATGGCATTTTATAACATAGCATGAAACATGTCACAGCACATTTGAAAACCGCATACTTGAAATTATTTTACTAGTTTTCATGCTGCAGGTGAGGTTTGTACTTACCTCTTGTGCCGTTCCTGAAAGTTGCGTCCTTAAATTGATCGGCAACAGCAGGTCGCTTTCCTGCTATACCAAAAATATAGGATCAGGATCCTTTCTAAGGTGTTGGTGACCTACTAACACTCACACCTATTCTTGGTTGTATGTCCTTTAAACTTAAAATCCATCTTGGTCACCTCAATTATCCTTCTTCGTTAAGGGTAACCAACTTTGATTAATTCATAAGATGTTACTTTGGATAACCTCTTTTCTTCTTATTACTAAATCCTTGATCTTAACATTAGGGTTTAAGGTTCCATTATACCTTTGGGCTTTGCTCATACCTCCTTGTTATTGGGTTATTTCTATTAATCCCATAAATCTTAGCCCAATTATACATATGGGTGTCCCTTAGGGTTACGTTGGGTAACCCTTAAGGTCAAACTTTTGGTCAACCCAATGCAACATGTGATTAACTAAGGTCAACCCCCTTTGGGTCTAACGTTGGGCTTAAGGCTTAGCCCCGTAACTCGAATATAATTCCGGTTGCCATCCGTAGTCTTCTTGTTTATCAATTTCTCCATAAAACTCTATTTCTTTAACTTTTGGAAAACCTTGTGTAATTATCTTCAAAAATCCCTTAGTTTGCTTGTTAAAATTCTTGCTTCTTTAAATTGAAAGTACTTTAGCTTAAAAATCCATTTCGCTTTTTAACTTGAAGGTACTTGACGTAAAATCATCATTTTTCATTAACTTGAAAACATTTGGTTTGAAACCCCTTTTTTTTCACTTCTTGGAAAAGTGTGGAATTTCAAATCCGAGCCCTTAAAATTCATGGTTTTTGAACCCGATCTTTTATAAAATCATTTGAAGCTGGAGACTGCCTTTGGAACAGTTTCCGTAGCTAAAATAACCGTTTAAAAGCACTTCTCAATTTTTTTAGAAAGCATTTTTGTAAAACTCATGTGCAGGATTTCGGATTCCCTACGCACCTTCCATAAAACATGCCCAATTTAAAAATCGGCTTTGAATTTGAAAAACTTGTCTTCACAAAAGTTGTAGCTCTCGAAAAATGCTAAAAATTTCATGTTTTGTAAAAAATCCAGTTTGGCTTGTATTAGTACCAGTTTTAGTTTGAAACTGGCTGAACCTGAAAAACAGAGTGAAAACTGGGTCCAGGGATCAGCCACGGGGTTTTAGGGAAAACGGAGGCTGTTGGAGCCTTATTTCGAGATTCTGCCCATGTTACTCTCTAGTAAAAGTTGTTCCGAGAAACTTTTGTGTTTTGAGTTTTACCCCGTTCGGCCTCTAAATGCCTTATATTTTCACTTTCCCAAAACTGGCCAGTTTCGTAACCGAAATGGCAGTTTCGGTTGTTAATTCTGTTTTACGTCCTATTTCGCAGAATCTACCTCAACCGATCACATCGAGAGCTTATACATTAAACATGCAGCGTTTCTAACGTCCCGTTCATACAAGCATACAAATCCCATGGGTCCATGCAACCTCAAATCGAAAACCCTAATCTTTGGTTGCATGGTTCTACCTAGTATTCCACACCATCAAGCATCCATCATCTCCCCCTAAGCTAGCAACCATACATCCACTGCCTTAGGGCAGATTTTTGACCAAATCTTAAGGGACATATCAATTACATCAAGCATGCCTCCTAACAAATTTTCAAGCACAAAATTTAAGCAAACAAGCATCAAAATCAAGCCAACCAAACCCTAATCCTAATCAAGCACACACACCAACAAAATGAGGGCTGAAAAATAGAATGGACTTATGTCCTTACAAACCAACTTGAATCACCATCAAAATGTCTAAATGGAACTTAATTTCAAGATGGTTTAAGAGTTTTACCTCAAACCCAAGTTAGGGTTTTGAAATCCCAAAACTTCCTTTCTTCCTTCTAGTCCACGGCTTCACCAAGGAATGGAATCCAAGAAATTTTTGTTAGCTTTTTCTTGCTCTACCAAAACCGAACTTAACAAGAAAAGCTCTAAGAAATTTCCAAGTTTCACTTACCTTTTCTTCCTCCTCTTTGTTCGGCCAACTCTTGGAAAAACTCACTAAAAATTTCTCAAACTCTCTCCCTTGCAAACCGAGCTCCAAAGGAACAAAACCCCAAGAAAAAATTTCTGATTTCTCTTCTCCTTCTCTCCCTCTTTTTCCCACGGTTTTTGCTTGGAATTTTCTGAAGAAATTTTGGCAGAGGTTGGTTGTGTTTTGAGAATAAAAAGAGTGGGTTTTTGAGGGGGTATTTATAGGCAAAAGGGGGAGCCTTGGGTGGTTCAACGTTTTCCCAAAAAAATGGCTTTTTTGCCTTGTTTCCCATGCGGTGCTGCAGCCGAAATCAAGGGAGGAGAATGGGGGGTTGTGCTGCCGAAAATGGAGGGGGAAAGGAGGGACATATGGTAGCCCTTGGTTGGTCTTAGAAGCCTCTGGAAATCTCCCATGCTTAGCTCACCTTTTTCGCTTAAATCTTGGCTTTCTCCCATGCTTTTCTTTTACTTGTTACAGCCGGATTTTGTGGAGGAAATGGGGGAGGTGTGGTCAGCCATTTAAGGGCTGTTGTGGCTGAATATTTTGGGGCTAAGTGGCACTCATTTAACTGATGAAAAAGCTTTCACACTTTACCAAGTTTAGCTCATACTTTTTCCCCCAAAATATGACTTTTTGCCATGCCTTCCATGTGTTTTTTCTTGTCCCTTTAGCTGCCGAAATTAATGTAGGAGAGAACTCCACTTGTGCAACTTGAGTTAGTGGAGAGTGATGTCAAGAGGTTGATGTCATTTTCCACTAACTCCAACAATGTCTTGTTTGGCTATTTTGCTCTCCAAAACTCATTTTTCTTTTCCTTTGTGTTGCACAGATAATTCAAATATTGTGGTTCTCCAAAAACACAATATTTTATATCATACTGGAGTACAAAATTTATTTGTGTGAATTTAGGGCCGAAAAATATTTTTTCTTAATTTTTTCGAACCCCATTTTGCCCTTAACGTAAACTTGGTGTGCTTGATTTTTTTGTAGGGTGGATTTATGGCTTATTTGTGCTATCTTGTTCACAAAACTTTATTCTCGGAATTCTTTCCATACTTATTCATCGTACTTGTGAAGTCAACGTTGTGACCCGTCTTGGTCAAACTTTGACTTTCTTGGTCAAACCTTTGACTTTTGTAAAATTTCATCCTTTTTCATTCTTTTTTCCTTTTAAAAAAAAGTCTCATACATGGCTCATAAATCATTCGTGGAGTCTCATAATTGATTTAATGAAGACTCAAACATTGATAAATAAAATTATGAATTTCTCGTTATTATTCATAATTTTTCATGAAACACATAGTAAACACATAATTTAGACTTTAATTCCTTATGAACAAAGGAATTAAAAGTCTACAAAAATTTCGAGTCTTACACACAATGTATCTATAAACATGTGATCTTAACATTCAATCTTATTGAAATAAAGTATGCATCTTTACATACCGATTGCACTATTACAAATATTGGAATACACGACGGAGATTTCATGATGGTTTTTGAAAAACCGTCATCTAAAGTAGTTAAAAAATGCGGCACGAAGTTTGGCTTCCGAAAACCATTATGGAAAGCGGAGATTTCACAACGGTTTTTGAAAATCGTCATTGAAAGTTGTGATTCCATGACAATTTTTAAAAACCATTGTGGAAAACCTTGATTTCACAACGGTTTTCTAAAACCATCGTGAAATCTATCATTTTCCACAACTGTTTTGGACAAATCCATCGTGTTTTCTTTTTTTTTTTTTAATTAAAAACAAAAAAACAAAACAAAACCCACGAGCCCTTCTAATCCATCCTCCCCGTTACCCAAATCTCTTTCTCTTTTTCTCACCCACAAACCCTTTCTCTTTCACCAATGCTACCTTCCCTCTCTCCTTCTCTTTATCAAATCCCCCACCACCACACTCCCTTTTAATCCAAGCCCCCACCACCGCCCTCCCTTTCTCTCTACCTCTTTATCGAAGCCCCCACCACTGCCCTCCCTCTCTCTTTTTTCTCTTTATTTCTCTTTCGCCCCTCCGATGTCATGTTCCTCTCTCTTTCTCCACCATCGAATTCGCCACCACAGCCCACACACACACTCTCTCTCCACAATTGAAGCTGCTGCTATCATTATCCACGCTGTGACCTTTGTTTACATTTATTTTAGTTGTATTATAAGAGTTCTTATGGATTTTTTTTAATTTGAAGTTGGATTTTTTTTCAAATTAGAATATAGGTATGTGTGATTTTTTGCTTTGCAAACTAGGTATTCGAAGAAATGCTTGAATGTGATTTTGTTTTGCAGACTAGGTGTTTGAAGAAATGCTTGAATGTGATTTTGTTTTAGAGATATTTCCTATTATAATTTTGATATTGATATTATGCTTACTTGATTTGGTTAGTAGTGGTTATTACGGTTTGATCTGTAGTGCTGAGGAAGAGCTTGAGTCCAAGCTAGGGTTCGATCTCTTCTCTGAATGCGAAAAGAGGCTTGGATGGTTGCTCACTTTCGTGTCTGTAAGTTTATTTCGCTATTCAATTTTTGGCCTGTTTGATCAATGAGAAAATCAAAAGGAAAAGGGGAGTAAAGTAAAATGAGCTTTGATTCACTTGGGGGCAAATGGAAATGTTTGATAGTAATTTATTTTCACTTGGGGGCAAATGGAAGTGTTAGCCACCTGAAAGTTCTTGTTCTAATTTTACTAGTTTCTGTCTCTTGTAAGAATGCAAGAAACTTGTATAGTGTGCTATATAAAATGTGATCAATCCATTTATTTGATTTTTCGATCGTTACCTTTCAACTTGCAAAGCAACTCTACTTAGATACAAATAAAGATGTTCCTGAAGCTGAAAAGAAGTTTCACGAAGTTTAAAAGGCTTATGACTTTGTATTTGTTTCTTTGATTCCTTAAGAGTGGAATTGTAGTTCCACATTGTTATGAATTTCACAAATGAGGTAAGGCTTTGATTCGTTGCTACTTTTATTTGAGAGCTCGATGAAATTTTAAAATTTTCAGTTTATATTAGTGAGTCAAAAATCCTAATATGTTCATCAATTGGATAATTAATAGGACTTGAATGAAGCACACAGTAGCTACATTGGTAGGTGTGTTGGAAAAATCGGATCCGGTATTGGAGTTACGGCGCAGCGGAAGTTTTAAAAATTTTATGCCGTTTCCGGAAAAGAAGCTCATGATGCATATAACAATAAATTAATTCATGATCAAGCGTACCTTATTTCTTGGATTCCGGAATTGCTAGAGCGTTTGACCAACGTGTCTTCTCTACTATTCTCGAGTTCCACGTCTCAAAGTGTGTGTGGGCACACGTTCTATGAATCCAAGTGACCGGTATTTCTTTCCGAAGTCTAGATCCCTCCTTCTCAATTCCGATGATCCTCGTTGAGAATTTGATCCAACTTCTTTCTTCAAAACTACAAAACAGAAACCGGTTAACCTCCTATGAAAATAATCACTCGGTTTAACCTTTCTCGCAGTTTTGATTCAATGGAATTTTCTTTCTTTTTCTCTCTCACAAGAAAGCCGAATTTTTGATGTGGAAGAAAAAAAAAATTTTTTTCCTTTAAAATTATCAAAAATTAGTTTTTCAAGAACTCCTAGCCTTTATATAGTATTACAATCCTTTTCAAAATTTATCTCCTACTTGAAAAATAATTAATAATTATTTTCCGGATAAATCTTGAACCAAAAGATCATACAACTTTAGGGCTAGATTCATTGAACCTTAAAACAAATTTCAAGAGGAAATCCCCTTTAAAATTCGGCCACAAAGTGAGAGAAATCTTGATTAGTGGTTTAAATTTTAAATCAAGAATCTAGACTAGTCAAAAGATCCTAGTCCTATCTAGATTCAAACTTCTTTTAAACCTTTTCAAATTTAAATAGGATTCACATATTTGAATAAATATTTTCCATAAACATTATCCATATTAATTAATTTAAATTAATGAAATATTTCAAATTTTCTTTCCTCACAAAAACCATGCACCTCTTTAATTAGGAAAGAAAAATTCATGAAATAATCTCCATTATTTAAACCAATTAATAATTAAATGTTAGGAATATATTTAAATAATTTTGAAACAAAATTTTCTTCCCTCCATACAATTAAAAAACGTGCACCACTTTTAATTAGGAGAGAAAAATTTTGTTTTCCAAAATTCAAATACAATCTTATTTTCAAAATTCAAATTAACCAATCACATGTTGACAAATCATTTGTCTACAAATTTCACATGTCCAATCCTTTCTGGATTGCATGTTAGAGAGTACCATGTCTTAATAGACATTACAAAATTCCATTTACAATTTACCGATCTCATTAGGAACAAATCCCGAGACGCTTCGTGGAACTATATGAGCTAATAGAGGGACCCGATGGAAATATGTAAAGAGGCTCCTATAATTGTGAAAAATTAATCCCAGATTAATTATCCATCAATTATCAACTTCAAAACTATTCCACTAAAAGTTTGAAGCTGAACTCCTGTTTACATACCGTATTACGAAAGCTCTCTCACGTAGTGCTTCTTCCATGATTTATTCATCGCTTGCTTAATCCCCATATGTTATCCATGATTGAATTAAGGACTTTTTCCATTTTACCTTTTCAGTCATTTTAACTTAAAGTTCAATTATTCTCCATTGAAAGAACCACCAATTGTAAAACCATACAATTGGAAAACCACCAGAGAACACAAAGTAAACCGATGGCCAAGATCTTGTTATTCTATCTTTCAATCCCCGAATAATACCTTTAAGTAGATAACATTTACTATCATTAAGATAGCTATGGATTCCGTATCTATGAATCTTGATTTCTCCATCCATAAGTCATGCACCCAAAACACAAGTATGTTGACCATGAATTAACAGTGTCTCACCTTTAGTGCATCAAAGTACATAAGTCATGGATGCGAACTCAAGTAATCATTTCAGGATTAAGATTAATGCAGGATGATAATCAAAGTATCATTGATTCTTATAAACGGAATTATTAAACCGAATCAATGAACACTTTAGGTCCAGTCCAATGTCATACCTCAATACTGGTATACATTAAAGTTTCTACTCGGAACCTATCCGATGGTCAAGACAAACCATCCCTCCAAGGAAGTAGACAACCTTTACAATCTTATCATGAATAAGATCCCCAAATCTTATTCCGTTGATTGCGGACTATTTATTTAGACTGTTATCAAATTACCACGTCTTCTATGCATACCCCGTATACATATGGTAATTCGATATATTACCAACAGCCTAGGAGTATTTTATGTTTGCTCAAAATAATTATACAATCAACAAATGAAAGTAAATAGGACACAACTTATTAAACATGAATAATTTCCTCTTATTAATATCAAAATGTCATATTTACAGAAAATCCCTAAGATTTTCTATCCTTAGGGCACCTATAGATCCCAACAAGGTGAACCTTTACTTTCTCTTGTTAATATATTTCCTTTATTTGCTTGATAGCACTCTTAGATTATTCTCCTTGGTCGGAATTCTCAACAATTGAAGTTCCTTGAGATAATACTGCTTTGATATTGTAAGTGTGAATATATCTATTGAGCTAACATTAAAATTTCAATGCTAACTTGTGCATGATTTTCAATTTGAGCTATATGATATAGGTTCCATTGAATTGTTCTTTAGTTATTTTCTAAAGGCTTGAGGCGGGGTTAGGAATTTACAAAGTTTTTAAAGTCAATTTCTTATTTCAGTGGAACTTTAAAGGATCCATGTACCATAAACATGAATTTGCATGTTTGGATTGGGTTGGTTTCGAAGCTTCTTCGATCAACTACAGAGAAAAAACCAAAAAATGTGTTTCTCTCGCTATTTTTTTTTCTTTTGCTAAAAAGTTTCTCCGCTTACAATATCTTTATAATTGTTATTTCTTTCTTATACAGTAGTTTTTGGCTTCACAAGTTTAGCAAATAGTTAACATTTATGAGGTGCATTTTTTTTTAATTAAGGCATATTCCATGACGGTTTTTCATGGAAACCGTTATGGAAAGTACTCATTCCACGACGGTTTCAAAAAAACCATGATGGAATGTTCTACGCCAAAAATAAAGTGGTTAGGTAACAATGGCTTTCCAGGACAGTTTTAAAACCATCACGGTATATCCATG
Source organism: Ficus microcarpa (assembly GCA_025413485.1). NCBI lineage: Eukaryota > Viridiplantae > Streptophyta > Magnoliopsida > Rosales > Moraceae > Ficus > Ficus microcarpa. Next base: position 4,627,097 of record CM046377.1, on the reverse strand, counting down.
ACATATTACGACTGTGAATTCCACGACGGTTTTCTAACTGTTATGGTATCTTTCGATAATGGTTAAAAACCGTCGTGAAATCTAGTTTTTCTACTAATATTGTGAATGGATCCTTTCAATATACTGCTCACTCTTATTATTTTTCTTAAGGGCTGATTATTATGATTTTGATTAATGATTAACATATGTACAAATTAATAAATTAATTAAATAGATAATGTCCTAATGTTATAATAGAATTTATAAATACTGATTTTAAAATCACCTATCTTAACCTAAAACTGCTGATATATGTATGGTAAGAGATGATGGTGGACCAAATCTAAACTCAATAAAGTCAAAAATAATATTATATTAGTTTGAAATGTGCCAAACAGACTCTCCCTGTGAGGTCCTTTCAGCCCAAAGTCATGTACATCTATGTAAGAATACAAATAGCAACTTAATCTTCTTCTTCTTCTTCTTCTTTTTTTTTTTTTTTTTTTTTTTTTTTGGGTGGGATAAAGAAGGGAAATAGCATAATTTAGGATGTTTATAATGGATTATAGCATAAATTTTTGGAGATAAGTAAATTATAGCACATATTAAATAGAAATGTAGAAAATACCAAAAATACCCCTCCAACAGTAGTCCTCACTGTCACCGTCCATGCCGCCGATGCTGTCTGCAGCAGTAACTAATGAAGGTGGAGACGATCACACCTTTTCCGACACCGTGAAATCGCGACGGAAGGGATCGCGGAGACACGAAAATCGCGAGCGAATCGGACCCCGTTGTTGTCAGCATGATCTCCGTTGCCGTGGCTTCAAATCTGGTTGCAACCTATCGGACTAGAGCACGCGAAGAAGCTTGAGACAACAAAGCTGGCAACAAAGCCGGAGAAGCCATGGACTCTTGGCTCGCGATTCTCACCCAGTGATTGCTGGCAGTTCTATTCTCCGCCGGAAGAAGGAATCGGAGGAGGCACCACTGCACAAGGTTACCATCGTTGTCGCCTTCCATCGCCGTCGCATCCTCCATTGTCGGCAAGAAAGACAAAAACGACAAGAAATGAGTGAGAAAGATGGGTAGAGAGGAGAGAGGAGGGAGGAGGAAAAGAGAAAGGAGGAGAGAGAAACCCATTGTAAAAAAGAGGTAAAATTGAAAAAGATAAAATTTGATTTTAGAAGAACAATAAAAATATGTTACGATTTACAAAGTTTTTAAATAACTGCTATATATTTTAATAGTACATATGAAATATGTTATGTTGAAGATAATGGGTGAAATAAAACTGTTTGGATGTAAAGAAACGAAATAAAATGGAAGAAAATCAAAGGGTTTGAGGCGTAAGAATTATTTTCCCTAAGGTTTTATTTGCCCCTACTATGAACCTTTTGCTATTAGGTGTTTTGGTAAATTACCTCCAAGATACAACAAACCCATGAATTTCATAAGTAGCAACCTTATTAAATTCCAGAACAAAATATGAAACTAATATCAGAAATTGGAGTTTTATAGTCTTTAATATGCCTGTTCATGAAGAGTTGCAACAGATATAACACCCGTGCCTTTTAAATTAAAAGGTGTCTTTTCAGTTAAAAAACGTATCTGTTTCAAACAGATATATCTATTGGTCATCAAAATTAATTATGATTGTTAAATTATAATAATTTAATTAACGGTTGAAATTAAATCTAAAATCATTTAAATTCGACCGTTAGATCATGTCCGATCAAATCAACGGTCTAGATTTAATTTAAAAAAGCACCGCATTAAAAAAGAAAGTGCTCCTTGACTCTAATAAGCGCCCTAAATGCCCAATCGCCCTCGTTCGCGTGCTCACTTGTGGCGGTGCATAGTAGTAGTATAGTCCCTACTATACACTAGTAATCCTTACATTTTACTTGTTTCAATTTATACCACTATACTTGTTTGTGTTTTTCTAATATAAGATTTTATTGTTATCACTACCCAATGGTACTACCCAATGGTAATAGAAGAGATATTACAATCTCTCTAACATGTTATATGTCACAATTTTTGTTCCACACGAAATCAATTTTCAAAGTAAAAAATATATATTATCAATGTTCAACACCATGTAATTAATAAATGTCATTGAAGCCTTCTTAAACCTGCTTATTAAATAAGTGATTTTCCAAATTGATCAACTAGTCAAAATGAAATTTGTATTTTATAAGCGGAGTTCAGATCTGTTGTTTTTGTTTTACTATCTTATTAACTGTCTCTCCACTATTTATTTATCATGTCTTTATCATATCATCGAAATTTGATCATATAAAATAGAAATTACATATACCAAAATATCGTAAATATATTAAAATACTTGAGTAATTAACTGGTGCGTTAAAATTTTGTAGAAAAGACAATTAATTATAAGGCAGGAAAATAAAACAATATACACGCAATGAAACTTTTTGTAATACACTACTTATTTGTGTTATAATAATATGGTAGACAAGGATGTAGGCGCAAAGGCCCGGTTTAAGCCTTCCTCAACTTTTTGTTAATTATGTTCTTATAAATGTAGTAGACAAAAGTTGAAAATAGTCCTTTTAATTAAAAAGAATTTGATTAAAATTCTTCTAAAAGATTAGTAATTTATAGTTTATTAGTCTTTTTCATCAAAACTCCTGGTTTTGTAATTACGAACGGTATACATAAGGCGTTATGCATACGTATGTACGCATTATTTGGTCAGTGGACTGTGGATAAGTGTTTTTAGCTTAAGTTTTGAGATATTGCTGGGAATACGACGACGAATACGTGATTAAAGTAATTGATTACAATCAAAGAGAAGGCAGAGAAAGAAAGATAGACACCGTTAAAGTTCATAAACGCCCTTTTTAAAGTATTCTCTATTGAAAACTTCACGCACCCCCAAGGCCCCAAACCAACTTTTCCTCGGCCTTTAATTCGAAACACACACAATTTCCCCTTTTTTAACTCTTCATATATATGAATTTTTTTTAATTATTGCTACATTTTCATCCATATTTTAAACTCTTCATCCCTAGTATTTAAACTCTTCAACCCTACTTCGTTCCTGCATTTATGTCATTAAATCTCTCTCTCTCTCTGTCGCTAACTACTTGTTACCGTCCACTCCTACCTATAATTTATTATCAATTACATCTCTCTCTCTCTCTCTCTCTAAGTCCACCATATATAGATGGAAGTATCAAGCAACAGAACAGCGAAATCCATGTTTGTCATAGGAAGTTAACCTAGCAAAGCCCCTTTCTATTAGCTACCACCAACCATACACAAATATAAATACATAAAACTATAATTGGAAGCCCTGCTTTCTTCTTATCCTTATCAGGTAAAGGAACTCATTTCTATAATCTGAATTCATGATGTTCCATTTTTAGCAACAAAAAGATTTTCTTAACTTTTTCTTTTTTTTGGCTAACAGTCTTTTTGTTTCGTTATGACAGAGTCCATAATATCTCTATCTCTCTCTTTTGAATTTCCATTGAATGACCGATCTTTCTCAATCTTTTTGACCTTGGTTCCGTTTTCTAGTACTCTAGGCATCCTTTATAGCAAGGGAAAATGAGCCAGAGAAGGGATCATCAGACCAGCAGTCCAGAACAGGACATGAAGCTGAACCGATCACCGACACCGCCTGATTCGCCGCAACCCGAGAGCCAGACAAGTAGCTCGGCGACATCGTCATCTTCTTCGGAGTCGTCGACGTCGTCTGAGATGTCGGTCGACGGATCATGCGTGTCGTCGGAGGCGGAGCAAGATCAGGCGATGGGCAGCCCGGATCAGACCGTGATGCACAATAATAGGGTTATGAGTACTCCGATGGTGTTGGCCGGGTGCCCTAGATGCCTTATGTACGTCATGCTGTCGGACACGAATCCCAAGTGCCCCAAATGCAAGAGCACCGTTCTCCTCGATTTCATCAACGAAGACAACAACAAGAAAACGGGGACATGAGTCTACGTCCTTACCGCCGCCGAGAGAGTTGGCTTAGGTTTCGTTTGGTGCGTCGTGATAAATTTTACTATTTGCTCTTAGAAGATTAAAATATTATCCACTTTGTAATATGCTAAATCTTCTGAGATGACAAACATTGTTTTCTCACAGCGTGCCAAATTGAAAAATCCTGAGGAATCATGGGCTTTTTCTTCTCCGTACCAGGGGGGAATGGTAGGAAAAGAGTGAGCCTTTTTCAGTTTTTTCCAATTGTTTTTTTTTTTTTTTGGTTTTTGGTTTTTTGGTTTTTGTTTTGTTTTTTGTTCTTGTTTTTGTTTTTGTTTTTGTTTTTATTGCGGGAGTTGCATATCTAGGTCAAGTCATTATCATGCATGTTTCCTTGTTTAAAGTTGTGACCTTTACTTCATTTTTCATTTTCTATGTTTTTTTTTCTTTTTTTTTTGGGTTTCTTTCCTTTCTATCTTCTTTGCCTCACAAATGGAATCTTATGTCATCTTTGTTTGTTTGTTTTTTTTTTTGTTTTGTTTTGTTTTTTTTTTTTTGGGTAAATGTTATGTTATCTTTGTTGATGGCACTAGTATCTTCTCTCTTAAATCTATCTGTTCTAGTACTTTCTTTCTATGGAAGTTTTAGACCCGTTTGAATTGTACATTTAAATTCACATTTCAAATAGTAAATTCAAATTTATTTCAAATTGTAAATTCAAATTTTTACTACTGAAGTCAGCATATAATTTGAAAAGTGAGTTTAAAAGGGAATATATAAAACAGAAGTTTAGATCTTCTAAAAGCTGCCTCTTAACTGATTTTTTTTTTTTTTTAATAAAAACTAGTTTGGGAATGTGCCCTGCACGTATTGTCATGTTGGAGTTACCTCATCAATTTATTATTCATTTATTTTTAATTTAAAGATAATGTTAACAGGAAAAAAAAAAAAGAATAATAACGTGCATAGTTTTTTTTTTTTTTTTCTTTTTAATTTAGGGGAAATGCTCTCACGGAGAGTTAATACATAGGGGAAAAAAAAAAGCAGATAAAAAGTTAATTAAGTAATATCAAAATGTATGAATATCATATATGAAAATCAGCAACATCTGCTATATGATTTCTTTTAAATTTCTCGACAATTCATTCACAATTTATTATAACCTCCTTGATCAAGCTGATTGCATATTTTTGTATTAATTGATGTGACAAAATCAATACACCATACAACTATTCTTGATATGGAAATTACATTCTACATTGTCAATCAAGATATTGCTTTGTATAAGTCATTAACAGATCAATGACTTAGAGAAATTTGAATTTTAGGGAAAAAAAAAAAAAAAAAAAGAACAACTTCGATTGGACTTGGTGTAAGAAATTAAGGGGGGAAAAAAGAAACACAAATTGCAGAAAAACTGCCTACTAAGCTCGACAACAAATATCATTTGTAGACGTAAACTTCCTACAAACATCACATAACCTTATACTCCTCACATTGAGACATGACGTAGAGAAGAAATTAGTTAGAATATATCAATTGAAAATTCTTCTGAAAGAAGAATACCACTTTACTACGAAAAAAAATAGATTCTACGTCGCCTGATAACTAAGATCAAATCCGTACGACGTCGGTCAGAAAACCGGCATCGTAGCCGGCGATGTGGAAAGTAGTAAGGCAAAGCAAAGAGAACAGCAGCTGCGTCGGAACAGCAGGAAAATAGCGCGGCAGCAGCATCGAGGAAATGGAGGGGAGATACCAGAGGTGGCTTGACAACAATGATGGAGAGTTCAATAATCTACACCAAAACAAACTTAAAATACATAAAAAAAAAAAAATTAAAAAAAATTAAAAAAATTAAAAAAAAAAAAACTTGATATTACTAATTCGAAAGACTATATGTAGGATTTTCTTTTTTTTTGAAAAAAAATTCAAGCTTCACATACCCTAAACAACCAGAAAAGATGGAGGCCTCAAAGGCGGGCTCGGAGTGAGAGGAAGAAGATGAAAGATAGGTGAATGGGAGAACTGATTAAGGTAAGTATGAGATCTAGAACTCGAAATTTTAAAAGTTTTAACTGCGTAGAAACTTGTGAAAAGTCCGTGAAAATGCCTAATTCCGAGGTGTGGGCAGTGGTATAAACATCAATTCGCAGACAATAGACGTGAAAACACGTTGTCCAGGCTTCGGGCAGCGCGTAGCCAGTTTCTACGTTGGTTCACTGCTAACCAATGTATATACTAACCTTTCCGTGTCAGTTTTCTGTCAACCGACGTGAAAAGGTCCTTTTTGCAACATTTAACGACGGTTGGCAGTGAATTGACGAGGAACACCCCACGAGTAACGTCTTTGGCTTTTCACGTCAGTGACCGACATGGAATGAGCGACGAGAAATCACCTGATTCTTGTAGTGTGTCCGTATTAAACGAAAGAAAGATAAATAATTATACGATTTAGTAACTGAACGAGTTTAATACCCGTGCTTTGTGGAGAAAATAAAAAACAAAAATGAAAAAAATTGACTAATATATAATAAAAGCAATTGATTAAGATATATATTATAATTACATTAAGTATTTTTTTTTAGTATTTACTATTGTAATATTAAAGTACATACATTTGTGTTTATATTAAAATATCCGAGTTATATATACAAACGAACATATATACATATATGTTTACAAACAAAAAGTTTTGCAAATCAGATAGTTTTTGTTGAGTTGTCGTCAACCATGTTTAATTTTCTTCAGCTTTTCTTCTAATCTGTTATAATGGAGAACAAAAATTTATTATTTTATATTTGTAAATGAAATTGATGTAAGTATGATAACATAATATGTGATTATATATAATAGATTATCATACCATGTTTCCTTTCGTTTTCTGGATGAAACAGCTGAAGATGTTTGTATTTCTAATACAGTATGTTGGTGCTGGGGACTGAAGTAATAATAAATTTATTTATATAATCGTTATTTATTTATATATATATATATTAAGTAAAGGAAATAAAAATTCAAGAAATTATAAATAGTAATGTACCTTGATTTAATTTCTTCTGTTATGGGTTTAGTCAAATGGAGTTGCTTTTTTGCATTTTTTTTTTTTTTTGTTTCTGGTTGTGGTGTTTCTGGATCCAACGATGCTAGTGGTTGTGGGATATATTGGGGGGGATTTAATTGGTGGTGTTTCATCATCATCAAAGGTTTTAATAACTGTTGCATCAATAAAAGAACCTTTTGGGTGAAACTGAATCAAAAATATTTTCAACATGCCTTTAAGTTGATCAAGAAGAGAGGGAATGGTGTTTGGATCACTGTATCCATCTTGTATTGTTAGTATGGAGCATGGTTTATTTACCAGTGCTTGAACAATTTTTCTAAGCATCACAATATTCATTCCACCAGTGCTATTCTCAATTCGAGTATTGATTTTGTACCTGTTATAAATATAAAAAAGTTAAAATAAATTTATTATTTAAAAGCATTTTATTTTTTTTATAGCAAAAGTAAAGAAAATTACTAGTTGACTGGCATTGTTGTTAAATATACGTGAATATCACACCATGAGGTTCTCGATTGTTTCACACGTTTGTAGTATCATGGACAGGTATTGTAAAACCAATCTTGTTGCGCATTAAGTTTGGTGGTTGTTGTTTTTTAAGTAAATTTTTTGTCCTATCGTTTGAATATGAAATATTTTATAAATAAGATGTAATAAATAAATATTTACCTGATTTTGGTATGGATCGAAGGCGTGGAGCTTCGTTATTGTCATTCTATTCATAATCTTTTGTTCTTCTAATGTTATCGGTTTTTCGGTTGATGGAGCAATAAAGTCTATTTCTTGAATAGAATGACTAAACCTGTAAACAAATAATATATTAAATAATAGAAAAAAAAATTTTGGTAATTATTAAATATATATTATGTTAACATTTTTGTAATAAATATTTATAATACCCTTTTTTTTTAATTTTTTTGCATTCAGCGATATCTGGTTCAAGGTAAAGTGAAGTTCCAGAAGTGCTTGCTACGTAAAGTCCACCTATATATTTATAATTAAGGAAATTAATAATTAAAAATGTTTATTATTATTATTAAATATAAATTTGTAGTATTTTGTATTCTATATATACTTACCAAGATACTGTTTTACTACCATGGCTGTAAAGACAATTACCACTGGTTCAGACATTATTTGAATTGTATTTTCATCAAAAGTTTCATTAATTTCTCCCCAAAGAGTTATATTCAGCGATTCTTCTCTACAAAATATAAGGGATTTAAATTAATAATATATAAATAAAATAATTTAAATTTATTGAAAATATATTTATAATAATATATATTTTTTAATTACCTGATATTCTGAATTGTTAAGTTTCGTCTTTTAACCAGTTTGTTGCCTATATTGGATTTTTCAATGCCTTTAACAGATATAAGGCAACCAATGACATCTAGTATAACATTATAAATACAAAGTTATCATGTATTAATATTAATAAAATAAATATTTAAATTTTTAATTAATAAATATAAATATTATAGATTATATATTATGTACCTGAAAAAAGGTTATTAATATCAACTCTTGATGTTAACTGGTCGTGCTCTGCAAAATTAAATTTGTATAAAGGTATTTCCGGAATGTCTTTTTGAACTTCCTTGAAAATTGTGGACTGTGCAAATTGTAGCATTGCTCTGTGTGAAATAATTTTATATCTTTATTTGTTGTTTGAAACGAAGAAATTACTGATTCATATATATTGCCCACTTGTATTGTATCTGTGATGAAATCAGCATCTTTTGCATGAACAAATCCATGTATTGCTTCGTTCTGTAAAAAATATATAATAAAGTTTTATTATTTATAAATTGATTAGTAATATAAATTGTTAATTAGTATTAAATAAAATTTTCATAAAATATAAATATAATTACCTGTTCATCTACTAATAAGCAGTTAACGCTTATTAGACGACCAGTATTGTAATCTGCATTCTTCCATAAGCGACAAACTCGTGCACGAATTGTCTCGTATGGTTCTCCTGGTTTTAGTATTCGCAGTGGACTGAACATGTTTTATGGATAATAAAAATATGTAAATATATTTATTAAAAAATTGATAAGTTAAATTTGGAAGCTAAAATTTATGACAATTATTTGATAATATAATATTTAAAGAAAGTTTATATTTATTAAATATTAATTTTTTTATAGATTAATAATTTTGATTAATTTTATGCAATATTTCTTTGTAGACAATATTTTTAATATGATTTGAATATTTATTAATTGAATCATGTATTAAAATATATAAACCTTTTGATGATGTTACTCTAGATAGTGCAACATATAATTGTCCATAACTAAAAATTTCATTTTCTAAATAGAGTCCAACTTTATTTAGTGATTGACCTTGACTTTTGTTTAGTGTCATAGCATAACATATTTTTAAAGGGAATTGTCGTCTTTTTAATACAAAAGGATATTTAGATTCATTTACAGTCATTTCTATTCTTGGAATATAAACTTTTTCATTTATGTCGATAGAATTAATAATACGACCTTTAACAATTATATTTGTTAGTTGTGTTATAATAAATCTTGTATCATTACATAATCCTATTATTGGTTAAGATTTCGTATTAATATAACAAGAATTCCAATTTTTAATTGTAATTCATGTGGAGGTAATCCATTAAAATTAAGTGTGTATAAAAATTTAGAAGGATATAAAAGATTTAGTTCGTCAAGATTTCCAGATAATGATAAAATAGTATCATAACTATAATAAATTTTTGTTTCTATGGGTACTAAGTTTAATAAGTATTTATTATTGCATTTGTTGTTGTATTTCTAGGTGTAATGATTACACTTTGTTTTAAATAATCAATATTGTTAAAATTATCAAAAAAAAATTTCAAATATTGTGGTAGAAATACATTCAATAGAATTTGCATCATATGGGATTATATATATTTCTAGTATTTTAATCCATATAGCATCTTCATTTTCGGTATTTTTTATTCCATTTGCTGTTCCATTAATTAAAATCCATTAAGAGAAGTTACTAATTTCTATTTGTTCATCAATACAACAATTAAGTTTTTTTAATTGCATATTTTCTGTTAAAGTAAATATTCGGAAATATGGCTAAAGATAAGAATTACTTATCGTTACATCAATTATATTTCTTTTGTTCCATTTGGAATAACTAGTAATATTTGTCTAAATTCACCACCTAATATAACTGTCATTCCTCCAAAAGGACGATTAAAATAATTTCTTAAATCTTACAGTGTTTTATCTGAAGCTTCAAAACAATATTTATTTGCCATAGGTGTTTCATCCCATAAAATTAATGTTGTTTTATCAATTAATTTTGCTAGTTGGGTATATTTTTTTATTTGGCAAGTTGAAAATTTATCTATTGAAAGTGGTATGTGAAATCTTGAATGTGCGGTTCGACCTTTTGGTAATAATAATGATGCTACATCTAATACAATTTCACCATTTGCTCTAATTTTACTCATAATTGCTTTTTATAAATATGTTTTTTCTGTACCGCCATAACCATATATAAAGAATAAATTATTTTGTTTATTTTTTATTACTTCTAGAATTTCATTATAAATAAATTGTTATTCTTGATTTAGATTTTGTATTAAGTTGAAATTTTCTTCTTTCAATTTATCTTTATTGTAATTAAGTTCATCTCTTAAAAGATTATTATTTAAATATTCAATTAATGATCTAGTGGGAAGTGGAAGATTATAATGTGATAAAGAAGATGAATTAAAATTTAATAATTTTTATAATTCATACAACACAAAATTATATATTTCATTTTCAAGAATTTCAAATTTTGGATTATTAAATAAGACTTTTATTTGGTATAAAATATCATCACACATTAATTTCCAATGTTTTTGTAAAAATTTTGTTGGATCAATAACATTGCAAAATAATAGTATTGTAATAAAAAGTTGATGAAGTTGTGTAGATGCTGACCACAATGATACTTCTTCTATTGATTTATCCCATTATTTATCATCTCCTAATAAACCTAGTGCATGACAGGCTGTTTGATTTGTGGGATAAATAATATTATTTACTATTCGAAGTGATTCATAAGTTGTTGAACCTTTTTGATGATTTAAAAATAATTTTAAGTAATATAATTCACCGAAACTTGGATGGATATAAAATGTTCGTCCTAGAGTATGTTCATTTTGTCTATGAGTCCAAATTTTATTTTTATTATTCTAAACAAATTTTATTGGAAATTCTGTATAAGTAAGTTATCGAGCATCTTCATTAGTTTTGTTAAATTCCATCCATTCTGTTAATGTTATTTTTTGAATCTGTGGTTGTTGTATTATATTTCGTAATTGTTGATTTTTATGAAATGTAATATTTTGTATATTTGGTAGATGAACAGAAAGACGTTGAATAGCTGGATTTCTATGATGAACTGAATATTCAAATGTCTCCAAATTTGTAATATTCGAATTTTTCAATGCACATTTTCCTTTTAAGGAATTTATTTTCACCTTACGAAGATATTTGTGAAAAAGCTCGGTTTAGGGCTTTTGAAAGATTTTATAAGTTTTATTGAGTCGAGAAGACTCAAAATTGATTTTTAAGCTCGAAAACGGACCTTTCAAGTCGAAAAGGCCGAAACAGTGCAAAATTTCACGAAAGTCAACTTTAACCAAAAAAGTCAAAGTTTGACCGACAAAAAGTCAAACGATTGACTTTTCGAGATTTTTCAAGTCCAGAGTGGAAAGAGTTCTGAGAATAATGTGTTGTGAATTAGTTAGCAAGAATAGGCCTTAAAACGTCCCTAGAAAATCAAGCACACCGAGTTAAGATTTAAGGGCAAAAAGGGATTCGGAAAAATTTAAAAAAAATATTTTTTCGATTCAAAATTTACACAGATAAATTTTGTACTTTGGTACGATACAAAAATATTATATTTTGATGAAACACAATATTAGAATTATCTGTGTAGCACAAAGGAAAGAAAAAAATGAGCTTTGGAGAGCTAAATGCCAAACAAAGCCTAACTAAGCAAGGACTAATGCCCATACCCATGAGCTCACCTTCCACTAGTACAAGCTAGCACATGTGGAGCTTCCTCCTCTACACACCAAGTTCGGAAGCTAAGGAAGGGAAGGGAAAAAGCCATCTTTTGGGGCCAAAAAGGTGAACACCCCAATGCTTCATTTGCCTATAAATACCCCCTTATTTCCCCTATTCCTTTTAATGTAAAAGTGCAGCCAAACTCTTGCTCTTTTACTCTAGGAATTTCGGCAGCAAGAAAAAGGGAGAGAGGGGAGTGAAAATCAAGTTTTTCTAGAGGGCTTTCACTTGTTGGAGAGTAAATTTGAGGTAGCAAAAAGCTAGAGCAAGATTGAGAAATTTTTTTTGTGGGTTTCTAGGGCTAGTGGCTGAAGAGGAAGGAGGGGAGAAAGGGAGAGGAACTTGAAATATTTTTGGGGCTTTTGTTCTTGGAGTGTTCGGCTTGGAGGAGCAAGCAAGAGCTAACCAAAATTTTTGGTGTTCAACCTCCTTAGGTGGCCGTGAGTCTTGGTGAACAAAGGAGGAGGATTTGTGACCAAACTTTAGCTTTGGTCAAGTTAATTTTCTAGAGCCCTAATTCTCTTTATTTTGAGCTAAATTTGAAGTTTAATTTGAGGATTCGATTGGGTTGTAAGGACGTAAGTCCGATTTCATTTTTGTGCCATAATTTTTGGTGTGTGCTTGGTTTGATAGATCTAGGGTTTGATTGGCTAAATTCTTGCTTGATTTATGCTTGTTTGTGATTGAATTTCATGCTAGAAACTAGGGTTGTATGTTCCCCGAAATTGTGGCCGAAATCTACCCTTTGGCAGCCAAGAAGCATGTTAGTCTTAGGGTTGGATTTTTGTGATGCTTGTATGTGATAATGCAAATGCTCAGAACCAAGCAACCCTAGGTTTATGATTTAATTTTTGGGTTGCATGGACAGTATGGAATCCGAAAGTTAAGCAGCCTGTCAGCAATGCGTGATGCAAGGTGGCAAAGCGTGGCGAAGCGAACTGTGAAATCGTGGGATATTAACTGCCGCTACGCGTTTTGGAAAAATTAAGTACTCAGTATTATATAAATACGTTTATTTAAAGACATCATGTTTAAGTTGCATGTTTAATTATGTATATAAAAAAAAAATTCCGCTGTGTTTTGGCCCTATAAGTAAGTATGTAAGCAAGTGTAACGGTCTGTGCTAGGCTGGTCGTTACAGAGTTGGTATCAGAGCGGTTCCCTGCGATAAGATTTCACAATCTGCCAGCCATCGCTGCCACCATTGTAAGTTAAGTTTTATTTTATTTATTTTACGAGTGAGTATTTATTTATGGGATTATGCTATGTTAGACACGTGAGATGGATCCCGACTTGACTGACGCCGATCGTGAGGCGGCCGAGGCGTTCTACAGAGCACGACCTCTGCTCTACGACGGCACAGAACAGTAAGTCTCGATTGTAGCTTGGATATATGACATGGAGATGATCTTTCGCATCAGCCATATCGTGAACCCTCTGCGGGTTCTACTGGCGAGTCGCTGCCTGATCGCCAACGCCCGACTGTGGTGGATGACAGACGGTGAGTGTCAGATGCCCAACAGGACATGGGCACACTTTCGCACATTAGTGCTGACGCGATATGGACCGGCCCCTGCTGAGGGTCAGGAGGCGACGCACCATATAGAGATCCCGCAATTTACCGGGATATGCAGTACCAACGCTACCAGAGTATGGCTGCTGATTGGCACGCTTATCTGTATGAGTCGATATTGTACTATTGCCAGCGCTTCCGAGAAGCTATGCTGCCCCACGTCCCCCAGGATCTACCACATCGCCAGTTTCATGCCTTAGTGCTACTACGGAGCGGAGTTCCACCTTCGATCCGACCTTACGTCATGGAGCCCAAGCCGGGAGTGACGATGGAGGACATTATGGAGTCCATTTTGGACGCAGAGGTTGTCGCCCATATGGCACAAGCTACTGCTCACCTGAACCCACACCAGATGCCAGTCGACGATGCCGGTCAGGTGAGCCCAGTGTACGAGCCGCGTCCAGTTTCCCGAAGATCTGATTCCCGACGTCCCCGAGCAGCTGGTTCCGGAGATGGAGGCCGAGGACCCCGTGGGGGCGGATGACCCCATGGACGACGACGACGATGACGATAGGGTAGTACCAGTGATCGACATACCGGAGGACCCTCTACTCGTTATCCTCCTCAGTGATGACGAGGATGAGGAGGTAGAGGCGGAGCCCGCGGCCGGGCCGGACATCGAGGTCATCGAGATCGACGACGATGATGTTGTAGTCATCAGCGATGATGAGGAGTACGAGGACGACCCCGAGGAGGTCCTATTCCACGATGGGGATTGGGACCCAGACAGCAGACACCGATGCCGACTCCGACGTCTCAATTTACACATTTGAGGTTGTTCGTTAGCATCGAGAATGTTTGTACGTATTTTGACTTAGGATTGTATGTATTTTGTTTGCGATTTTGTGTATGTACTTTTGACTAGGATCTTATGTATAGGATGGAAAGTGTTAGACCTTCCATCCCAGCCCTGATATTGTACGATGGAAAGTGACAGACACTTCCATCACCTTTTTGACAGGGCAGATATATTGTACGATGGAAAGTGATAGACACTTCCATCCCATTCTTTTTGACCATGTACTTTTGACCATATATATACGACGGTAGAGTGACAGATACTCCCGTCCCATTTTTGAGCCATGTTTATACGGCTTGATGATAACGTGATAGACATTTCCATCGTGTATTTTGACCAGGTATATAAAAAGATATATGAACAGTTGATGAAAGTTATATGTAATTACAGTATGGTAAATTACAGTGTACAGAGCATATACTTAAGAATCAGTATTATATTATACTTTTGAAAGTGTACAAGAGGCCGTGCAGATACGGCATATGTATGACATGAGTATGTATTTTTATGAAAGTTATATTATGATTATGAAACTATAATGTACTATTTGTCTAGTGTTATGCTATAGTACCTTTTCAGTATGACATGACATATATGTTGATTTTATGATGAGATATCTATGAGGTTGATGTGTTAGTCTACGATGAGCTAAGTTATGCATGAAAGAAAAGGTATTGATGATATAATGATATATTTTCTGATGATAGAGCATAGAAGATGGTACGTCCGAGGAGAATGATATCATTAAACCCGCCAGAGCCAAACCTAGCCACCATTGTAGCCGACCTACAACTACAGCTGCTTGAATCGCAGCAAAAGACGGCAAGACTTCAAGCTCAAGTAGCTCAGATGCGGTAAGGACCCCGGGTCAACGAGGTCCCACCCCAGGCTCCACCAGCACCACCAGTAGTGCCACCTGTGGTACCGCCGGCACTAGTGGCGCAACCAGTTGTCCAACCGGAGGTTCAACTAGGAGTCCTTCCAAACGCAAATGTTCCGATGGCACCTGCGGGAGTCCAACCGAACCTACCGCCAGTCAGGGAAAATTTACTATACGAGCGCTTCAGGCGGATGAAAGCGCCAGAGTTCGAGGGTACGGCAAACCCGATCCCTGCCAACAACTGGCTGATTGATATCGAAGTAATATTGGATTTCATGAGGCTAACTGAGCAGGAGAAAGTCCTATGTGCATACTTCGCCCTTAAGAAGGATGCAAGGCACTGGTGGACGATGGTGCAGATGCGCCGGGACGTCACGACGATGAACTGGCAGGAGTTCATGACGGAGTTCTAGACCATGTATTACAACCCAGAGATCCTTGCAGTCCAACAAGACGAGTTTACGAACTTCCGGCAAGGATCGATGACGGTTATGGAGGCAGTGAAGAAGTTCGAGCAGCTGGCTCGACTATGCCCAGACTTAGTGCCAAGCGAAAAAGAGAAGGTGCGGAGACTGATGAAGATGTTCCGGACCGACATTGCCAAGCAGGTGAGCGCCAGTAGCAGCCCGCCTACCACGGTGTCTGACTGCATTAGCCGAGCGATAAGGGCCGAATACTGGATCAACCAGGATAAGGAGGCTAGAGCACAGATCTTTAAGGCCAAGAAGGAAGAGAAAGCAGCAGCAAAGCCCGCACAACCCTGGCAAGACTCGGAGAATTTTTAGAAGGGGCAAGCAAGCAACCCTGCTCAAGGCTCCAAACAATTTGGGCGGAACAAGAGAAAGGGAAACTTCTCGGGACAGGGCCAACAGAAGAACTTCCCGCACAAGAAGAACAACCGGGGAAACGAGGGGAACAACGCCAGTTATCCCCCTTGTGCGAAGTATGGCCGGAAACACCCCGGAGTGTGCCGAATAGGCTCAAGTGCCTGCTATGTGTGCGGCAAAGAAGGGCATTATGCTAGAGACTGCCCACAGAACACTCAGAGCCCGAACCAGCCATACCCCAACCGGAATGCAAACAACCGTCAACTGCATGCTGTCCAGGCCAGACTGGAAGGACCCTTGATCAACCAAGGTAGATTGGAAGCTCCTGAGCCGCAAGCCAGGATCTATGCCTATACCAAAGGAGATGCAGAGGCCGGAACGTCACATGTGGTGACAGGTCAGATTTCTATCTCCACTCTTAATGCAATTGCGCTGTTTGATTCTGGAGCCACCCATCGTTTATATCGTCGGAGTTTGTTCAGAAGTTAGGAAGAGGTGTGGATAGATTAGAGCAACCCCTGAAAACTTCTTTGCCATCTGGTGAGATTTTGTGGTCCGACTTTTGGATCCGAAATGCTCCCATAGTGTAAAACTCGAAATTTTATAGACTTGTAATTTCCTTGATCATAAGGAATTAAAGTCCAATTTATGTCTCTATGATGTGTTTCATGAAAAATTATGAATAGTAATGAGAAATTCATAATTTTATTTACCAATGTTCGAGTCCTCATTAAATTAATTATGAGACTCCACGAATGATTTATTAGCTATGTATGAGGTTTTTAGAGGAAAAAGAACGAGAAAGGATAAGTCAACTTTGACCAAAAAAGTCAAAGTTTGACCAACAAAAAGTCAAAACCTTGACTTTACAAATTTCGAAGTACAATTCGGAAAGAGTTCCGAGATTAATATTTTATGGTCAAAATAGCAAAAATAAGCCTTAAAAACCACCCTAGAAAAATCAAGCACATCGAGTTAGGATTAAAGGGCGTAAAGGTCTCCGAAGAGTTAAGAAAAAGATTTCTTATGATCCGATTGTATACAAAAATTTTGGACCGAAGTACAATAAGAAAATACGGAACACAGTACTAGAAATAACTGTATGGCACAAAAAAAAATGAATTAATTTGGAGAAGAAGACAAGAACCAAACAAGGCCCTTGTTTTTAAGGGATGACCTCATGGAGATGACATCACAAAGGTGAGCTAAGCATGAGAAATTTTTCTAGAAGACTCTAGAAGCTTCTAGGACCATCCATTGGCTGCCACTTGTTCCCCTTTCCTCCCCCCAAATTTTCGGCCAAGCACATAGGAAGCAAAGGAAAAAGCCTAAAATTAAGGAAAAAGTGTGAGCTCACCTTCCACTAGCTAGAGTTGAACATGTGGAGCTCTCTCCTCCACTCCTTGAAGTTTGGCCAGCTAAGGGACAAGCAAGGGATGGGAAAAAGCCATTTTTTAAGGAAAAAGTTGATCAACCAAGCTCCCCTTTTTGCCTATAAATACACCCTCATAAAACCCATTCTTTTTAATCTCAAAAGACAGCCAAACTCTGCCAAAATTCCAGCAGCCAAAACCGTGGGTGAGAGGGAGAGAAGGAGAAGAGAAATCAAAAAAATTTCTTAGGGCTTTTCTTCCTTGAGGTACTCGGGTTGTTAGGGGGAAAGAAGAGAAAATTTTGAAGCCTTAGAGACCTATTTTGGGGGTGTGCAGCCGTGGGTTTGAGGGAAGAAAGAGGTGAGGAAAATCTAGAAATTTTGAGGGTAAATCTTGTGGTAAGGCACGGGATTGAGTGGATCTAGCAAGGAACTAAGAGAAAACTTTTTGGTGCTCCCTTTGGACCAAATCCGTGGGCTAGAAGGAATGAAGGAGATTTGGAAATTTTCAAACCCTAACTTGGGTTTAAGGTAATCTCTTGAACCAATCTTGAAATTAAGTTTAAGTTAAGCATTTTTATGGTGATTCAAGTTGGATTTGTAAGGACATAAGTCCATTTTATTTTTAGCCCTAGATTTATGGTGTGTGTGCTTGATTAGGAATTAGGGATTAGGGTTTGATTGGCTAAATTCTTGTTTGATTTATGCTTGTTTATGGTTGATTTTCATGCTAGAAGACTAGGTTGTATGTTCCCATATTGTGGCCGAAATCTGCCCCTTGGTAGCCAAGAGATGCATGCTAGTTTAGGGCCTAATTTGTGATGCTTGTATGTATTGAATGCTAAGCTAGAACCAAAGCAACCCTAGGTTTTTAATCTTGAATTTGGGTTGCATGGATTGTATGAGACGGCTAATGGGTTGAATGGGACGTTAGAAAATGCTGTGAATCGTAAGCTCCCGAAGTGGTCGGTCGAGATAGATCCGCGAAATAGGACGTAAACCGAAAGTAAATCTCAAAACTGCTAATTCGGTTTCGAATCTGACCAGTTTTGGGAAAGTGAAATTTTAAGGCCCTTAGAGGCCGAAGGGGTAAAACTCAAAAAATGAAAGTTTCTCGGATCAAGATTTCCTAAAGATCAGCGCGAGCAAAATCTCGAAATAAGGCTCCAACGGCCTCCGTTTTCCCCAAAACCCGTGGCTGATCCCCAGAACCAGTTTTCACTCAGTTTTTCAGGGTCATCCAGTTTCAAACAACAATTGGTATTAATACAAGCTGAACTGAATTTTTCACAAAACACGAAAGTTTTAGCATTTTTTGAGAGCTACAACTTTCGTGAAGACAAGTTTTCCAGATTTTCGATGGATTTTTAAACTGGGCACATTTTAGGGAAGGTGCGCAGGGAATCTGAAAATTCCTGCACCTTAGTTTTTCAAAGATGTTTTCTAAAAACTGTAAAGTGTTTTTAAACTGTTATTTTAGCTACGAAAACTGTTCCAAAGGCAGTTTCCAACCTTAGACGATTTTATAAAAGATCTGTTTCTAAAACCATGAATTTTGAGGGCTCGGATTTGAAATTCGATATTTTTCCAAGAAGTAAAGAAAAAGGGGTTTCAAACCAAATGTTTTCAAGTTAAGGAAAAAAATGGTGAATTTACGACAGGTGCTTTCAAGTTAAGAAGAGAAATGGATTTTTAAGTCGAAGTACTTTCAAGTTAAGGAAGTAAGAATTTTTACAAGCAAACTAAATGATTTTTGGAAGATAATTATACAAGATTTTCCAAAAGAAAGGAAATGAGATTTTAAAGAAAAATTGATAACCAAGCCGACTACGGACAGTAACCGGATATTGTATCCGAGTTACGGAGTCAAGCCAGGGATGACTAAGGGTGGACTATTAGTTGACCAGATGTAACTTTAGTCAACCCTATTGTAGAATCAAGGTTGACCCTAAGGGTTACCCAATGTAACCCTAAGGGATGCACAAAATAATTAATTGGGCTGAGATTTAAGGGGTTAATGGAAATAACCCAACGTTTATGTTGTAAGAGTAAAGCCCCAAAGGCAAAATGGAACCCTAAACCTTAAGGGTATGATTGAGGGTTTAGTGACAAGGATCTAATCAAGAAGTTATCCAACGTGACCTCTTAAGGATTAATCAAAGTTTGATTATCCTTAATAAAGAAGGATGATTATGGAGACCAAGTGAGGTAACAAGTATAGGGGACATACAACCAAGAGTAGGTATAATGTTGGTTAGGTCACCAACACCTTATGATAGGATTTTGATCCTATATTTCTAATATAGTAAGAAAGTGACATGCTATTGCCGACAAATCTAAGGACGCAACATTAAGGAAACGGCACAAGAGGTAAGTACAAACCTCACCTGCAGTATGAAAGCTAGTAAATTATGTTCAAGTATGTGGTTTTCAAATATACTGCAACATGTTTTGTGCTATATCTATGAAATACCATGCTTTACAAAGTGCTATATTTGCAAAATGCTATGTTTATAAAAAGTACTATATTTGTAAAATGCTATGTTTATGAAAAGTGCTATATTTGTAAAATGTCATGTTTATAAAAGTGCCATAACTGCAAATGCCATGAATGAAAAGAATGACATGGCATGTTATGAATAAAGTGAAAGTTATGTTATCATATAGTGACATCATAATGTATGTTCACTAAGGATAAACAACATGATAAGAAATCACAAGTAAAGTGTCGTACCGACCTCCCATCAGGTGGAGGGTTTTTCATGTTAAAGTTATGGATTATCACCTTCTCGTTGATGCGAGAGGGTGTAATCAATTATGTTTTCCCACAGCAGTTAGGGACCTTGCAAACCCTAATTGTATCTGGAGGCGCGCTATATAAATGATGGTACGTACATTATGGGGCCCATATGAAAAATAAGTACAAGTTAAAAAGGAATGCATAAATGAACATAAATGGTTCACGCATATGCATATGATGAATGTTATGTTTTCGAGATACTTTAAATAAAATGTTTTATGAGATTATGTTTGTGCTTACTGGGCGAAAGCTCATTCAGTTATATTTCATACTGTAGGTAAGAAACCTGCAGCTTAAATTGTGGGCGTTGTGTGGATGATGCGGCGGCAGATGAAGGGCTGTATGGATACCAATATGCATAGATTCCGCAACCTTTTTGATATGTCAAGAAGTTTTTGTATATAAGTATATGTGACGAAAACCATTTATGTTATATGATATTTTGATACTAAAGACTTTAAGTAAACTTTCTACTTTAGTATCAATGATCTATTGCTAAAGACAAATGCTTTTTATAATTATGTTTCAAAATAAAAAAAATAAAAAAAAATATTCCCAAATTTTAAGTAAAGTTAAGTTAAGTAAGTAAGGTAGCGGCCCTACGTAGTAAGGGGGCGTCACACATAGTTATTTGCGGCAAAGAATTATTCATAGATTTCATCGCCATAAAGCTTCACGATTTTGATGTGATCTTAGGGATGGACTTTTTGGGGAAATACGCGCAACGATTGACTGTCGGAAGCACTGCGTGACATTCAACCCCTACGGTGAAGAAGAATTCAGTTTTTGCGGACAACGCCGAAGTTCGACCGCCAGATTTGTTTCAACCATGAAAACCAGGAAGATGTTAGCTAATGGTTGCCAAGGGTATTTAGCTAACATAGTAGATAAGGAGCGAGAATCGGAGTTAGAACCGAAAGACGTCCCCATTGTGAGGGAATATGTGGATGTATTTCCGAAGGACTTGCCCGGACTTCCACCAGAGAGGGAGATTTCGTTTGAGATTGAGTTGCTGCCAGGAGTTGCACCTATTTCAAAGGTGCCCTACCGTATGGCAACCGCTGAGCTAAGAGAGCTCCAAGTATAGTTGCAGGAGCTGCTAGATAAAGGATTTATCCAACAGAGCCACTCTCCGTGGGGAACGCCTGTTTTGTTCGTACAGAAGAAGGATGGATCACTACGGATGTGTATCGACTATCGAGAGCTGAACAAGATCACGATCAAGAACAAGTACCCATTTTCAAGGATTGACGATCTGTTCGATCAACTCAGAGGAGCAGTTGTATTTTCAAAGATAGACCTGCGCTCAGGTTATCATCAGCTCAGAATTAAGGATGCGGATATCTCCAAGACGGCTTTCCGAACGCGCTACGGGCACTACGAGTTTTTAATGATGCCGTTTGGACTAACCAATGCCTCAGCTGCTTTTATGGACCTCATGAACAGAGTGTTCAGGGACTATTTGGATAAGTTCGTCATCGTCTTCATTGATGATATACTAATTTATTCAAGGTCCAAGGAGGAACATGAACAGCATCTAAGGTTGGCTATGGAGACGTTGAGGCAGAATCAGCTGTACGCCAAATTCACGAAATGTGAATTTTGGCTGAAGAAGGTACATTTCTTGGGGCATGTGGTGTCAAAGGAAGGAAACTCGGTGGACCCAGCAAAGGTGGAAGCAGTTAGTTCGTGGTCAGTACCCAAGAACGTTACGGAGATACGAAGTTTTCTGGGCTTGGCTGGATACTATCGACGATTTGTCGAAGGATTCTCCAAGATTGCTGCACCACTAACAGCTCTCACTCGGAAGGATAAGAAATTCGAGTGGACTCAGAAGTACGAGGAAAACTTCCAAGAGCTTAAGAGGAAACTGACAAGCGCACCGGTGTTAATAATTCCTGACGTAGACGCAGGAGACTTTGTGATCTATAGTGATGCTTCTAAAAATGGATTAGGAGCAGTTCTGATGCAAAACGGAAAGGTGGTGGCCTATGCATCACGACAACTGAAAAATCACGAAAGGAATTATCCTACTCACGATTTGGAGCTAGCCACAGTAGTGTTCGCACTCAAGATATGGAGGAACTATTTGTATGGAAACAAATGTACGATCTACACCGATCATCAGAACCTCAAGTATATTTTCACTCAGAATGAGCTGAATATGAGGCAACGTAGATGGCTAGAGCTCGTAAAGGACTACGATTGTGAGATCCTTTACCAGCCTGGTAAGGCAAACCGGGTAGCAGATGCTCTAAGTAGGAAATCGGTAGGCATGCTGATGTCTATCGAAATGCTTCCTAAGCCTCTATAAAGGGAGATTTCTGAGTTTAACTTGGAAATGTTGACCGGAAGGTTGTCTGCACTGACTCTTTGGTCCGATCTGCTGGATTCCATCAAGCAGCACCAAGAAAAAAACCCCTTCCTGCTGAAAATGCAACTTTTTAGCGCAAAAGGCAAGTAGTTTAGGACTTCTGCTAATGGCACTGTCTACTTCAAGGATAGGATCTACGTGCCTAATGTGGAAACCTTGAGAGATCAGGTGATATCAGAAGCCCACGAGACGCCATATTCAGTACATTCGGGAGTGACCAAGATGTACCAGGACCTCCGAGAGAACTATTGGTGGCCTAACATGAAGAATGAAGTAGCAGATTTTGTGTTGAAGTGCCTAACTTGTCAGAAAGTTAAGGACGACACCGACATCCTGGGGGAGATTTACAGAAAATCGAGCTTCCGGAGTGGAAATGGGAGCAAACCACTATGGATTTCGTAGTAGGACTACCCAGGACGTCAAATGAGAATGACGCGATTTGGGTCGTTGTGGACAAATTGACCAAATCAGCCCACTTCATCGCCATAAGAGCCACTTTTTCAGTGGAAAAGTTGGCAGAAATCTACGTAGCTCAAATCGTCAGACTGCATGGAGTGCCGAAATCAATCATCTCAGATCGCGGTGGACGCTTTACGTCTCGATTCTGGATGAGTGTCTATGCTGCTATGGGGTTAAAAATTGAAGTTTAGTACAGTATTTCACCCCCAAACCGACGGCCAATCGGAGAGGACCATCCAGACATTAGAAGACATGCTCAGATCTTGTGTCCTAGATTTCGGAGGAAATTGGGATCAGAAACTATCGTTGATCAAATTTTCATACAACAACAGTTACCACGCTGTGATTGGAATGGCACCATTTGAAGCACTGTACGGGAAAAAATTTCGATCGCCAATCCATTGGCAAGAAGTTGGGCAGAAATAACTGCAGACCACCGACTTCATCCAGAAGACCTCTGAAGATGTCAAGAAGATCAAGCAGAGACTCGACATAGCTTTTAGCCATCAGAAAAGTTATACCGATAAGCGAAGGAGACCGCTGGAGTTCCAAGTTAGAGATGCAGTGTTTATCAGGATTGCTCCGATGAAAAGAGTAATGCGTTTTGGAAAGAAAGAAAAGCTTAGCCTGAGGTACACCGGACCGTTTGAGATTCTCGAAAGGGTTGGCAAAGTAGCCTATAAGCTTGCCCTACCGCCAGAGTTAGTGTTGATGCACAATGTCTTCCACGTGTCGATGCTGAAGAAGTATGACCAGATCCTTCCCATATCCTTAGTCAGGAACCGGTTGAGGTCTAAACAGATTTGACGTACGAGGAGAAGCCCATTCGTATACTGGATAGGGAAGAGAAGGTTTTGAGAAATAAGACCATTCCCCTAGTTAAAGTTCTATGGCGAAATCACAAGGTTGAAGAAGTAACCTGGGAATTAGAAGAAGAGATGAGGAAGAACTACCCCGAATTATTTTAATTTTCGATGACCAAAATTTTTAAGGAGAGTAGATTGTAATATTCGAATTTTTCGATGCACATTTTCCTTTTAAGGAATTTATTTTCACCTTACGAAGATATTTGTGAAAAAGCTCGGTTTAGGGCTTTTGAAAAATTTTATGAGTTTTATTGAGTCGAGAAGACTCAAAATTGATTTCTAAACTCGAAAACGGACTTTTCAAGTCGAAAAGGCCGAAACAGTGCAAAATTTCACGAAAGTCAACTTTGACCGAAAAAGTTAAGTTTGATCGATAAAAAGTCAAAGAATTGACTTTTCGAGATTTTTCAAGTCCAGAGCGGAAAGAGTTCCGAGAATAATGTGTTGTGAATTAGTTAGCAAGAATAGGTCTTAAAACGTCCCTAGAAAATCAAGCACACCGAGTTAAGATTTAAGGGCAAAAAGGGATTCGGAAAAATTAAAGAAAATATTTTTTCGATCCAAAATTCACACAGATAAATTTTGTACTTCGGTACGATATAAAAATATTGTGTTTTGCTGAAATACAATATTAGAATTATCTGTGTAGCACAAAGGAAAGAAGAAAATGAGCTTTGGAGAGCTAAATGTCAAACAAAGCCTAACTAAGCAAGGACTAATGCCCATACCCATGAGCTCACCTTCCACTAGCACAAGCTAGCACATGTGAAGCTTCCCCCTCCACACACCAAGTTTGGCAGCTAAGGAAGGGAAGGGAAAAATCCATTTTTTGGGGCCAAAAAGGTGAACACCCCAAGGCTTCCTTTACCTATAAATACCCCCTCATTTCCCCTATTCCTTTTAATGTAAAAGTGCAGCCAAACTCTTGCTCTTTTGCTCTAGGAATTTCAGCAGCAAGGAAAAGGGAGAGAGGGGAGTGAAAATCAAGTTTTTCTAGAGAGCTTTCACTTGTTGGAGAATGAATTTGAGGTAGCAAAAAGCTAGAGCAAGATTGAGAAATTTTTTTTGTGGGTTTCTAGGGCTAGTGGCCGAAGAGGAAGGAGGGGAGAAAGGGAGAGGAACTTGAAATACTTTTGGGGCTTTTATTCTTGGAGTGTTCGGCTTAGAGGAGCAAGCAAGAGCTAACCAAAATTTTTGGTGTTCAACCTCCCTAGGTGGCCGTGAGTCTTGGTGAACAAAGGAGGAGGATTTGTAACCAAACTTTAGCTTTGGTCAAGGTAATTTTCTAGAACCCTAATACTCTTTATTTTGAGCTAAATTTGAAGTTCAATTTGAGGATTCGATTAGGTTGTAAGGACGTAAGTCCGATTTCATTTTTGTGCCCTAATTTTTGGTGTGTGCTTGGTTTGATAGATCTAGGGTTTGATTGGCTAAATTCTTGCTTGATTTATGCTTGTTTGTGATTGAATTTCATGCTAGAAACTAGGGTTGTATGTTCCCCGAAGTTATGGCCGAAATCTGCCCTTTGGCAGCCAAGAAGTATGTTAGTCTTAGGGTTGGATTTTTGTGATGCTTGTATGTGATGATGCAAGTGCTTAGAACCAAGTAACCCTAGGTTTATGATTTTAATTTTTGGGTTGCATGGACAGTATGGAATGGCTTATGGGTTTTAAAGGAACGTTAGAAAACGTTGTATGCTTGAATCGTAGGCTCCCGAAGTGATCGGTCGAGTTAGATTCGCGAAATAGGACGTAAAACGAAAGTAAATCCCAAAACTGCTAAATTCGGATTAGAATCTGACCAGTTTTGGAAAAGTGAAATTTTAAGACCTTTAGAGGCCGAACGGGGTAAAACTCGAAACACGAAAGTTTTTCAGAACAATATTTCCTAGAGGACAACATAGACGGAATATCAAAATGAGGCTTCAACGGCCTCCGTTTTTAGCAAAACCCGTGGCTGATTCCAGACCCAGTTTTCACCCAGATTTTTCAAGGTCAGCCGTTTTCAAACGAAAACTGGTATTAATACAGGCAGAACTAGATTTTTCTCAAAATATGAAAGTTTTATCATTTTTCGAGAGCTACAACTTTCGTGAAGACAAGTTTTTCAGATTCTCAACGGATTTTTAAACTGGGCACATTTTAGGGAAGGTGCGCAGGGAATCTGAAAATTCCTGCACCTTAGCTTTTACAAAATGTTTTCTAAAAATTGTAAAGTGTTTCTAAACTGTTATTTTAGCTACGAAAACTGTTCCAAAGGCAGTTTTCGACCTTTAACGACATTTAGTAAAATAATTCTTTTTCCAATTGCTTGTGCATCTGTATCACCTCTAATTATAGCATCTTGAATACCTTTATATATTTTAGATTTTAAATTATTTTGATTTTGTCTAATATAATCTAAATGATCTTCTTCAATTGGCGCATCAATATCTACAATATACTGTTGGAAAAGTCTTCTAGATCTAAATAATGTGTTTTCTTGCTGTATTCATTCTTAAAGTTGAAAAGCATAAAATAATCTTATTAATATTCGATGTTTATGTGGTTGTCTGCCAGTAAAATTTGGATTCTAACCTATATTAATTCTATATCCATCTTCTCCATAAGGGAATAATAATGGATATTGTAATGCCATATAAGATGGATATAGTTTATTGATTCTTTGTAATTTTTCAGTTTGACTATGAATTATAATATCTCGTCCATCTATAGGTTGATCAATATCTCCAACAATTAAAGCACTTATATCTATTGAAGTTGGGAGATCATATTGTCCATTATCTCCTTGTCGTCTTCCTATTAATCTTAATTTCATCAAAAGTATTTGATTATTTTCATAAGTATCTCTAACAGTTCTAAAAAGTTGTACTAATTTATTTGTTTCATCTAACATTGTAAGTAATTTTTTAACTATAGTTTCATTTAAATTATTATTATTTGGAACTGTAGCAATTCTATTTTGTACTTCATATTCTGTATCATAAATATATAATTATGCAAATCTTGGAGGATTATTATTAATTGGAATTAAAGAATCAATTAGATGATGTATTTGATCACTAATTTTAAAAATATATGGTGCTGTTGAATTGTTAATATCTGATTGAATGACAAAATGAATATAGGGGCGGTGGCAAGAGGAAAAGGATGACAAACATAGGGTTTGGGAAGCCAAAAAAAATGTAAGGAGAGAGAGAGAGAGGAGCGGAGAAGAAAAAAAGAAAGCAACAAAATAATGAAGAGACAGAGAGCAAATAAGGACAAGAGCGGCGGTAGAAGGAAGACAAACCCACAAATAGAGTTTCAAGGGCAAAATGGGAAAAAAAAACTGTAGACAACATAATCGGTACACACCAAAAGAGGGGCAAAAAAGTCCAGACAATGCCAAAAGGACAAATTGGCAAATCACTGTGCTATCTAGGAAAATGCAAAGGATTTAAAGGACAGAAGTGCCATTTTACTGTACAATTCATAGTTCACTGAACAGTAAAAGTTTACATCCTTTTAGTATATTAAGTAATGTGACAAATTGAACACCGTAATAATAAGCATGTGCGAAGGCAGCAACAAAAAAAGTACTCATTTTACCACCAAAATTAAAAAAAAAAAATTTAACAACTCATGATTACAGGCATTCCTTAGCAGAATTTTACACGCAACTCTACCTAAAATGTAAAGTTTGATTTACCCCGCCCTAATTAAAACAAAAATAATTAAACAACCAAAAAAAATAACACGCATAAATTCCAAGGGTTTCTTATTTTGCATCATCTTTACCTAGTACTATAGAAAAAATTATTCATTTTTTTATGGGTGAAGAAATTGTTAATTTTTATGTTTACAGGAGATCAAATCCTCACAAATGATGTTTGCTTATATATTTATTTTGATAATCCTGACTTCATAAAGAAGCACCTAAATCTGGAACATTACAAAAGGAGCAAACAAAACAAAGTTGGGGCCTGCGAGTAAAGGGAAAAAAGTACATTATTAAGCAACTGATAGGGACCAGAAATAGTATACAAAAAATGCAAAAAACAAAAAAATTCGAATTTCATTAAAATTAAATTAGCTTAGGAGCCATCTTCACTGTGAACAAACAATGACTGAATAATCAGATAATTAAATGAATAAGTAAACTTGTACGAAGTTTAGCACCTTATAAGCACGAGAAATGCCTAACATGAGGAAGATCATGCACCTCAATGGCTGCTAATCATGAAACATTAAGAAAAGATGATACATCCCTTTCAAAAAAAAAAAAAAAAAAAAAAAAAAAGAGGAATGGATAACACATTTTTACGCAAAACGTTTGAGGCAAAAAAGCTTGGAAAAACAGCACATACACACAAATAAATTTACAGAAAATAAATAATGAATAGTAAATAACTAACTAATTTTTTAGGAAAAGGGAGGGGGAAAAAAACAGGGGAAAAAAAAAGGCATGAGAGAAGAATGGAGAAGAAAAAGAAGCTAAAAGAAAAGGCACCAAAAACAATATCAGGAAAGGGAAAAAATTGCACGAAGGATAAAATAGATGAACAAAAATTTTGAATGAACTCCGATTTACATAGTAAAGTATATAGAAAGAAATAGTACTCAACATTTTCTTAAACATCTAAATAAATGAAAAAAGAGAAAAAGACTACTAAATTATTGTGAATTTGCCTGATCCATTAGAAAAACTTATAAAGACTAATAAAAATAGACAAATAAAACAACATAAACACCAACATGGACATAACATTTTCCTTGTAAAAGAAAAATTGTCGTTGAGGAATCAAACCAACAAAGTCTAAATAAAACGAAACTACCCTGAGCATATTAAAGATACTAATTTGTCTTATTTCAACCTTTTCAACTGTGTTATGACTAAAATAGCCTATACTCAGGACTAATTTCCACTTATCATTGTCTAAACGTAGAATGCTGAAAAAATGAATACATGAAGTAGAATGGTAAGCTCAATGCTTCTACCTCCGCAAATAAAATAAAATAAAATAAACACAATATTACTTTCATGATCTGAGACTAAGTGATGCAGGGGCATCTTGATCTTTGGTTGCCTATGTCCTAGATTAACTGTCATTTGTTGATTTCTTTATGTTGGTTGTTGTCGTTTGTTGTATTTGGCTGTCGTTTAAGTTGTTTGCCATTTGCTTTGTTTAACTTCTATTTGGTAGTCGTTTGGTGGCTTATATAGCCTTTGGTTGTTTGTTTTGAAAGGAGTTTTTGCAGAATATTGAAGAAACCCAGATTTGAGATTTATCTTCTTCTTCGAATTTCTTTCGTTCTTTTCTTTCCGGAATTGGGCAAAACCCATTCCATTTCTCTCGGATTTCACCCCTGCGGGTAATCTCCGACGGGCTTCTACGCCACTAAGCCAATTGCTGAGGATGGCACACAATTTGTTGTCCTACCTATCTGTTAAAATAAAAGAAAGTACTTGCTTGAGAACGGCCCTGGAATTAGCGCCTTCTTGTTTTTGAACCAAGGCCTATTCTGCTCCTGTATGAAGGGACTGCAAGTAGCTAAATTGTTAATCTAAATAGATTAAATCAATGAAGATGAAAAAATAAGCATGAAAAAATTAGACTAAAATAAGAAAAAAAAAAAAAAAAGATGTCACAACTACAAGCTATAATTGATCAACAATTCAGCTGTATTTAAATGGCTAAATGAAATACACTTTTATCTTTTTTCTTTAAGCCACCTATTTTTGTTTATTGGTCAAATCTATATATTTAGAGCTATAAGATAAGATAACTATCCTACCTTGGCAACAACAGTCCAATTTTTTTCGGTCCCTCCTTCCTCCTTTTCAAGAAATGTTTGTTATCAATTATTATACTTGTACAGTTCTTTTTGACCTTTGCCATTTTACATTCTGGATCAAAGGAATCGGGCCTGTAAAATGAAGTGTAACTGGCACCAAGTGAGGCCAATTTAGTCGACGAAAAAACTCTGATTAATGATGTCTTAAAACAAAGATCAAATGCATCTTTCTTTTCATAACTTAACAATGCATACGTTCACAAAAAAGGAAAGAAAAAAAATCCTTTTCTGTCAACAAATCCACATCATTTTCACGGTTTAAAACGAAACCCACCTGCAACATTTATAATATAGATTTGACCATAAAATGGTTGCATTTGCGAAAGTTATCACACCATTGTAGAAATTCATCTTCTAAATAGCAAGGACACGGCATGGTGGCAACAATATCTGATTTTTTTAACTTATTGAATTATTTTGCTGAGTGAAAGTCTCAGGTGACCCTCTTAAAAAAAAACTTCCTTAAAAAATTATGAAATATTCATATAGCTACACAAGGCTCAAACTTATATTATCAACGTAATGAATAATAAATTAACTTGAGTCAGTTGCAAGTTTTCATCTATTTTATGAGGGAGCAAAGACATATAGGATCAGTTTTCAAATAGAAAAGTGAGAAGCCTGAGTTTGATTCGCATCCAATAAACAGAATCTAGTTTCAAAAGAAAAAAAAAAAAAAAGAAAAAAGAAAAGGAGAAAAAAAATACAAGATAAGTACATGTGCATGGTTTTCTTTCTCTCTTCCGCCTTCAAAAATGATATCATCAAGAGTAGGTAGCAAACAAACATGGCAATAAGAACAGAATTGTGACCAACTAATGAGAGTTATCTTTGACCATCTTCTTGTTCACATGAACATCTTCTTTTTCTACCTATAAGACCTCAATTAAATCACCAGAGTTCTTACGCTTTAACGCCGCACCATTCCCAAGAGTGCTAGAAACATGACCTGCAAATGTGGTGCTAAAGATCTTAAGCAAAGAGTACTCCACTTTTTTTTTTTTTTTTTGGGTTACGTGCTCTATAGAAGTAAATTTGCTCAAACTGGTAAAGGAAAAGAGTGAGAAGTGCACAAAAATGTACTTTTTGTTGTTTCTAAATTGAGTTTTAATTAAATATTTTCATGATTTATTGCAAAATTTTAGAGTGAAAATATTTAGTTATAATTTAATTTATTTTGATTTTCAGGTTTATTCTAAAGAAGCATGCAAATGGGTGTCATTAAACAAAGGAAAGAGAAGCAAAATTTCAGCCCAAAAGCTAGGCATGATCAGCTGCTTCAGAAGCCACCCAGCCAAGCCGAATTCAAGCCACCGAGCCACATCAGAATGGGCCCCACCACGTTTCTTCTCCAGCCCAGCTCCCTCTCTCGTGCGTCAGCTGCATGCGCCAATCAGGGCACGAGTTTCTCTCCTGCGCCCGTCTACTCATGTGTTTCCCCTCTACGCGTGGGTCTCACGTTGCTGCAAGTTGATGTCATTCCCACTTTTCCCATTTCGTGTGTGACATGTGGCTGGTGGGTCCTCCCTTGTCCCTCACTAACTCAACATCTATTCATATTTTCTTTTTTAGACGAATTAGAAGACGCCATGTGTCAAAATCCTTCCCACTTTGCATCAATTATTCAGCACTCCTTCCACGTAGCAAAGTAACTTTTTCCATGAATTTCATTGCTTTTAGCTGAGCCTTGCATCCTAAAACTCTATAAATAGGCCAATTAGCTAAGCCTTTTGGGGTGGTTGTCACATAGTGTGTTTTTGGAGACACATTTTTCTTCGTTTTCTAGTTTTGTCTTGCAATTTATTTCAATACTTTCTTTCTAGAATTTGTAAAAATAATAAGCAAGCTAGGCTAATGTTGGAAAAATCGGATCCGGTATTGGAGTTACGGCGCAGCGGAAGTTTTAAAAATTTTATGCCGTTTCCGGAAAAGAAGCTCATGATGCATATAACAATAAATTAATTCATGATCAAGCGTACCTTATTTCTTGGATTCCGGAATTGCTAGAGCGTTTGACCAACGTGTCTTCTCTACTATTCTCGAGTTCCACGTCTCAAAGTGTGTGTGGGCACACGTTCTATGAATCCAAGCGACCGGTATTTCTTTCCGAAGTCTAGATCCCTCCTTCTCAATTCCGATGATCCTCGTTGAGAATTTGATCCAACTTCTTTCTTCAAAACTACAAAACAGAAACCGGTTAACCTCCTATGAAAATAATCACTCGGTTTAACCTTTCTCGCAGTTTTGATTCAATGGAATTTTCTTTCTTTTTCTCTCTCACAAGAAAACCGAATTTTTGATGTGGAAGAAAAAAAAATTTTTTTTTTTATATTAAAAAAACGTTTTTCCCTTTTTTAATTATCAAAAATTGGTTTTTCAAGAACTCCTAGCCTTTATATAGTATTACAATCCTTTTCAAAATTTATCTCCTACTTGAAAAATAATTAATAATTATTTTCCGGATAAATCTTGAACCAAAAGATCATACAACTTTAGGGCTAGATTCATTGAACCTAAAAACAAATTTCAAGAGGAAATCCCCTTTAAAATTCGGCCACAAAGTGAGAGAAATCTTGATTGGTGGTTTAAATTTTAAATCAAGAATCTAGACTAGTCAAAAGATCCTAGTCCTATCTAGATTCAAACTTCTTTTAAACCTTTTCGAATTTAAATAGGATTCACATATTTGAATAAATATTTTCCATAAACATTATCCATATTAATTAATTTAAATTAATGAAATATTTCAAATTTTCTTTCCTCACAAAAACCATGCACCTCTTTAATTAGGAAAGAAAAATTCATGAAATAATCTCCATTATTTAAACCAATTAATAATTAAATGTTAGGAATATATTTAAATAATTTTGAAACAAAATTTTCTTCCCTCCATACAATTAAAAACCGTGCACCACTTTTAATTAGGAGAGAAAAATTTTGTTTTCCAAAATTCAAATACAATCTTATTTTCAAAATTCAAATTAACCAATCACATGTTGACAAATCATTTGTCTACAAATTTCACATGTCCAATCCTTTCTGGATTGCATGTTAGAGAGTACCATGTCTTAATAGACATTACAAAATTCCATTTACAATTTACCGATCTCATTAGGAACAAATCCCGAGACGCTTCGTGGAACTATATGAGCTAATAGAGGGACCCGATGGAAATATGTAAAGAGGCTCCTATAATTGTGAAAAATTAATCCCAGATTAATTATCCATCAATTATCAACTTCAAAACTATTCCACTAAAAGTTTGAAGCTGAACTCCTGTTTACATAACGTATTACGAAAGCTCTCTCACGTAGTGCTTCTTCCATGATTTATTCATCGCTTGCTTAATCCCCATATGTTATCCATGATTGAATTAAGGACTTTTTCCGTTTTACCTTTTCAATCATTTTAACTTAAAGTTCAATTATTCTCCATTGAAAGAACCACCAATTGTAAAACCATACAATTGGAAAACCACCAGAGAACACAAAGTAAACCGATGGCCAAGATCTTGTTATTCTATCTTTCAATCCCCGAATAATACCTTTAAGTAGATAACATTTACTATCATTAAGATAGCTATGGATTCCGTATCTATGAATCTTGATTTCTCCATCTATAAGTCATGCACCCAAAACACAAGTATGTTGACCATGAATTAACAGTGTCTCACCTTTAGTGCATCAAAGTACATAAGTCATGGATGCGAACTCAAGTAATCATTTCAGGATTAAGATTAATGCAGGATGATAATCAAAGTATCATTGATTCTTATAAACGGAATTATTAAACCGAATCAATTAACACTTTAGGTCCAGTCCAATGTCATACCTCAATACTGGTATACATTAAAGTTTCTACTCGGAACCTATCCGATGGTCAAGACAAACCATCCCTCCAAGGAAGTAGACAACCTTTACAATCTTATCATGAATAAGATCCCCAAATCTTATTCCGTTGATTGCGGACTATTTATTTAGACTGTTATCAAATTACCACGTCTTCTATGCATACCCCGTATACATATGGTAATTTGATATATTACCAACAGCCTAGGAGTATTTTATGTTTGCTCAAAATAATTATACAATCAACAAATGAAAGTAAATAGGACACAACTTATTAAACATGAATAATTTCCTCTTATTAATATCAAAATGTCATATTTACAGAAAATCCCTAAGATTTTCTATCCTTAGGGCACCTATAGATCCCAACAGCTAATTCTTCCATTGGTGAGTCTAGAGATGAGAAAATGTGTTGAGTGTTCTCTTCGTGATATTGGTTCTCTTGTTTTATAGTGTTTATATTTTGAATGAATTAAGTCTTCTTTATTCTCATTTCTTTTATTTCAAAATATTATGCGCCTTATTTTATATGAGTATTAGTCTTGCTTTATTTATCTAATTTAGTCACATAATTATTTGCACATTAGAATAATGCATTATCAATGAGTCCCCTCATGAACACCCTGCATATGTTTATGGAGGCACAGAGTAAAACGATCCAAAAGTTTGAATCACTCTTTAAGCAAATAGTGGAGGAAAGCAATGAGATGAAAAGCTAGATCACAAAGATGACTGATGCTTTGGCTATTCAAGAGCACAGAAAATTTCCATCAAAGGCTCAGTCCAACCCGAATGGGCAACACATGGCACAAGCCTCTAACTTTGCAGACCAAACATCAAGGAGGTCAATGCCATTTCAACTCACAGTGGCAAGGTTTTTGACGTGCCAACAACAAGCACTGCTACTTCGAGTAATCCCGAAGATGCTCCAAATAAAGATGAGCCAACAAACATTTCGGTAAAAGTGCCTTTCCCTCAAGCTCTGTGTTCTATGGGAAAAGTACCAAAAAATCAAGATGAAATCCTAGTCCATTTTGACACAAGTGAAGATTAACTTGCCTTTATTGCATGTGATCAAGCAAGTGTCGGCATACGCCATGGTCATCAAGGATCTGTGAACCATGAAAAGGAAACACTACGTCAAGAAGACAACATTCTTGACAGAACAAGTGAGCATGGTGATCAAGTAGAAAGCACCACCTAAGTACAAAGATCCTAGTTATCCAACCATTTCCTATCAAATTAGGACAGAATTCGGCCAAGCTTAATTGCTAGACTTAGGAGCAAATGTCAATCTCATGCCCTATTCAATCTACTCACAACTAGGTCTAGGTGAAGTCAAGCCCACATATGTGGTTCTGCAATTGGCCAATCGCTCAATTAAGAAGCTACGAGGTATGGTTAAAGATGTTTTGGTGCAAATTGACAAGTT
Organism: Ficus microcarpa; assembly: GCA_025413485.1. Taxonomy (NCBI): domain Eukaryota; kingdom Viridiplantae; phylum Streptophyta; class Magnoliopsida; order Rosales; family Moraceae; genus Ficus; species Ficus microcarpa. Next base: position 4,591,940 of record CM046377.1, on the reverse strand, counting down.
TTATTATCCTATTGACTTTCTTGTTTTGGACACTCAATCAGTGGTAGACATGGAGTCCAAAATCCCCATCATCCTCGATAGACCTTTCCTTGTGACAACTAATGCCCTCATCAATTATAGGAATGGTCTTATGAAGATATCTTCTGGGAATGTGAATCTAGAACTGAATGTTTTCCACATTACAAAGCAACCACGAGATGATGATAAGTGTTACCAAACCTTTTTAATCAACACACTTGTCCCGAAGGAGGTGCAATTGCAACATAATTCTAATGATCTTAACAACCTTCTCCATGATTCTGAATGTGAGAATTCAAGTCCTATGTAGTTGGTCAACATTTATGCCATTGACAAAAACTCACAGGCCAGTGGAACCACGTTTTGGTAACCACGCTTCGAAAAACTTTTGCAAGAAAGAGAAAAGCCAAAACCCTTCGTTGAAGAGGCCCCGTAACTTAAGCTGGCCCAACTACCTGAGGGGTTGAAACATGTCCTCTTGGGAGCCAGTGAAACCTTTCCTGTTATCATATCCTCTGAACTTGATGCATTACAAGAGCAGCGGTTGGTCAACATGCTGCATGAGCGTAAAGCAATATTGGATTGGACAATTGCTGACATTAAGGGAATCCACCCTTTAATTTGCTCTCACCACATTCATTTGGAAGACGGGACTATACCACAAAGGGACCCTCAAAGAAGACCAAGCCTAACAATGAAAGAAGTTGTGAAAAGTAAGGTCTTGAAGTTGTTTGACGCTGGTATCATCTATCCAATCATAGATAACTAATGGGTTAGTCCAATTCAGGTAGTGCCAAAGAAATCGGGTGTGATGGTTGAGACACTTGTGCCTATAAAGGTCACAATGGGATGATGAATGTGCATCGATTACCGGAAGTTGAATGCCGCTACTTTTAAGAACCATTTCCCACTTCCATTCATTAACCAATTCCTGGAACGTGTGGCTGGTCATCCATTCTATTGTTCTTGATGATTACTCAGGGTACTATTAGATTGAGATTGCATTAGAAGATTAGGATAAGACCACACATACTCATCCTTTTGGTACTTATGCCTTCTAGTGTATGCCATTTGGACTTTATAATGCACCAGCCACTTTCCAGAGGTGCATGATGAGCATATTCAATGACATGGTCAAGAAATGTATGGAAGTTTTCATGGATGATTTGACCATCTTCTGCGATTCCTTTGACTTGTGTCTTCTCAACTTGGAAGCCGTACAAAAACAATGCAAAGAAAAAGGTCTTGTGCTCAATTGGGAGAAGGTTCATTTCATGGTACCATTTGGAATACTCTTGGGGCATACTGTTTTTGAACGAGGAATCGCGGTTAATCAATCTAAGATTAAACTCATCTATAAGCTTCCGACGCCCAAGATGGTGAAAGATGTTAGGTCTTTTCTAGGACATGCAGGATTCTATAGGAGGTTCATACAAAATTTTTTTGTAATTTCTTGTCCACCATGTAACCTCTTAGTCAAAGACCCTGCGTTCAATTGGTGTGAGGAATCTTTCCAAATACTTGTGGCAAAGCTGACTTATGTCCCTATCATTCAGTCATCCAATTGGAGCTTACCATTCGAGATCATGTGTGACACAAGCAACTACGTTGTTGGGGTAGTCTTAGGTCAAAGAAGAGAGGGGAAGCCCTTCATTGTATATTACGTGAGTAGAACTCTTAACAATGCCCAAATGAACTACTTAAATAGTGAAAAGAAATTGCTTATTATAGTATTCGCACTTGACAAGTTCCGTTCCTATATGATAAGTTCACCTATTACGATCTTCACAAATCATTCCGCTCTTAAGTACCTCCTTCCAAACAGGATGTGTTTATTTAGGTAGATCATTCTGTTGTAGGAATTTGACTTGACCATTAAGGACAAGAAAGGAGTCGAGAATGTGGTGGCTGATCACTTGTCTCATCTTGAATTTAACGATTCCACTTATGGCCTAGCCATCTGAGATGACTTCCAGATGAACATCTCTTTGCTATCACCAAGTTGCCCTGGTACGCTCAGCTCGTCAATTACTTGGTGACTGGCGAAATTCCTTCTGCTTAGAGTGGTCAAGACAAACACAAATTTCTAGTCAAGGTGCGTAATTTCTATTGGGATGATCCTTATCTTTTCAAATACGACCCTGACCAAATCATGAGACATTGCATCCCCAAGGATGAAATCCCTAGTGTTTTGAATTTCTGTCATAGTAATGCATGTGGTGGTCACTTTTCTATGAAAAAGACTGCTGCAAAGATCTTGTAGTATGACCTTTATTGGCCCACTCTATTCAAAGACGCTAATGACTTATGTCGTTCCTGTGAGAGGTGCCAGAAATTAGGCTCTTTGTCCCATCATCATATGATGCCCTTAAACCTAATTCTCGTAATAGAAATATTTGATTGTTGGGGAATAGATTTTATAGGACCTTTTCCATATTCTTCTGGTTACCTTTACATCTTCCTCGTTGTGGATTACGTTTCAAAGTGGGTTGAATCTATGCCATGTCGAACCAATGATAATGCCATTGTTGTGAAGTTCTTAAAAGAAAATGTGTTATCTAAGTATTGCATGCCACATGCTATAATCAGTGATCAAGGCACACATTTTTGCACCTGCTCATTCAAGGCCTTGATGCGCAAGTACGCTGTGACTCATAAGGTTGCACTTGCCTACCATCCACAGACAAATGGTCAAGTTGAGTTGGCAAATAGGGAGATCAAGCAGATTTTTGAAAAGACAGTTAAATCGCAAAGATTGATCATCACGACTTCTCGATGCTCTGTAGGCATACTGCACTACTTACAAGGCTCCGCTTGGAATGTCTCCCTACAAGCTTGTTTTCGAAAAAGCCCGTCATCTACCGATTGAGTTGGAACATAATGCATATTGGGCCATCAAGGCCCTCAATTTTGATCTCCATGCTGCAGGGATCCATTGCAAGCTCCAACTGTCATAAATTGAGGAGTTGAGGAACGATGCCTACGACAACTCCAAGATCTGCAAGGCAAAGATGAAAGTGGCTCATTATAAGCAGATCCTGGGGAAGAACTTTGAGCCGAATCAACGGGTACATTTTATGACTCCCGTATGTATCTCTACCCCGGTAAGTTGAGGTCAAGGTGGACTGGTCCATACATGGTGAGATAGATCTTTGCCAATGGTGTTGTCAAGGTCGAGGACCCAAGTGATGGGAGAGTATTCAAAGTCAATGGCTAGAGACTAAATCACTATATAGAACGAGTACGGTCGTGGAAAGTACGGCAAAAACATGATGTAAAACTGGGTTTCGGAAAACGGTCGTGGAAGCCAAAACTTCCACGATCATTTTTAAAAACTATCGTGGAAGCTTATTTCACTATAGTTTTTAAAAACGGTTTTCGAAATAGGAATTTTCAAATTTTAAAAAGACCAATTCGGATAGAAAAGATTTTGATTGGATAATTCTCAATTTTTGTCTTAGAAAGAAGATGGATATTAAGGCCTGGATCAATATGGATAGTGACACCAACAGTAATAAATTTAAATTTTTTTTTTTTTTTTAGATTTTCGGCCACAAGTTTTAGAACATAAATTTCAAAAAAAAAAATAAAAACCCCTTTATTCCCTCCTGAAACCAATTCTTTCTTATGCCTCTTTCACTCTCACCTCTAATCTCTCCCTCAAAACCCATCTCTTCCTCCATGACACCTGCCTCCATTATCTCTCTTGTCTCTCCCTCTCTATCTCGTCTCCAATCTCTGTCGCCCTCCCTCCATTCTCTCTCGGCCCCTACCCTCTATCTCTTGCCTCCAATCTCTCCCTGCCATGACTCCTACCTACAATCTCTTCCTCGAAACCCATCCTCTGCCACCTACCCTGCTATTGCGCCAGCCACATCTACACCCATGGAATTAGTAACTCTCTCTCTTTCTTACTCTCTCTTGCACCGCACATATTATGATTTTGAAGTCCATTTGGTTGATTGTGTTTATGATTTTAGGTGATTTTTTTCGGGGAAAAAAAAGTTTTGATAACTTGATTATATTTTTGTATATTACAAGTTCGACAAAATACCCGATTGTATGATATTTATGTGTTTGGGTAAGAATTAGTTTTAAATTGATTTAAAATGTTTGGGTGAGCATTCAGTTTAGATTGTTTTCTGAAAAAAAAAATGTTGATTTTGTGATTTATGCTTTTGCACATTACATGTTCGACCTAAATAAGTTGTAAGTATGTTTTTACATTCCAAAGTGTGCTTTGATGTTACATTATTCTTATTTTAATTGTTTTGAACTTTGTTAAATTATTAGGGCACTTACCAGAAGATTTTGGTGGGCAAAGGAGTAAGAAAGCAATGCAACTATGAAACATTGATTGATAATGTTCAATGTCCTCTACAAAAAGGTTATGTTGAGTGCAGATATTTTGTTTTAGACTTTATGCGAGAAATAACCTTGACTCTTGATGGATTATCCTTACTTTAAACTAAGGATTTTTGTATCAACGATGAGATGAGTTTTGTAAGGCAATAGTGGGCTAATTTTGTAATGCAGTTCATCAAATATAATTAGAAGACAATCTATAAATTTTGTGATGTAATGTATGTTTTTGTAATAATTATTGTACATTATGATACAAAATTAATTGAAGATTAGCTATTATTTTTTTCATCGTAATCTTTCCACGACTGTTTTTAGCAAAAACAGTCATGAAATCTTACTTTCCACGACCGTTTTTGCTAAAAACGGTTGTGGTATATGGCCATTCCACGATAGTTTTTACTGAAAACCGTCATGGAAAAGCCCTCTTTACCCAGTATTTGACACTAGTTTTGTCTATTTCATGACAATTAAAAAACCGTCGTGGAATTCAAATAGATTTCACGACCCTGGATACCACGACGGTTAAAAACCTGTAGGAGAAAGATACCATGACGGTTAAAAACCGTCGTGGTATCCTTTTTTTGTACTAGTGAAAACCTAGGACTAGGAACCAGAAAAAAAAAATAAAAAATAAATAAAAATAAACTTTGACAAGTCACCAAGATTTATAAGACAATCTATGGGAAAAATTAATGCTTTGAAGATTTAAGATGCATGACATTGAGTAGGACAGACTTTGTTTTGTGTTGTATTCTTTTGTTTTTGTTTTTGTTTTTTGGAAAGGAAATAGGACTATAAAATTTTCTTGGTGTTTTCTTTAGGAATATATTAATAGGATATTTTGAACCAAGTCATCTCACAAATCAATAACTGTCAAAATGCAATGTCCCCCGCTATTTTATGGCATGAGAAACAACTTTCCTTTCAGTGCATTAGTTAAGAGCAAACAACTTTCCTTTCAATGTACACAATTCAAGGTTCATACTTGTTTTACATGATCATGATAACCACAAATCAAGAACAAACAAGGAAAAACAAAGTAATGTTGATATATATCTTCTTAGTTTTTAAAGAAACCAATTTCAAACAATCACTTTTTAAAGAAATTGTCCCTAAAACAATTCTTATGGAACATTTGCAATCACTAGCTAACAAAGCAAAATTTTTTTCCCGAAAACAATCGCCCAAAATCACTTTCACAATTAGCAATTCAAATTCTTCAAACACTCTCATATTTGAACATTTTGACAAACACATGATATGCAAAACCAAAACATTTCCTCAAACAGGTGGTGCACGAAAAAATAATAATAATAAAATAAAAAAATAAACCAGAATCTTTTCCCGGCCCCTATACTCAATGAAGTTAGAAAAACATATTTGAAATTGTTTTTATGCCTATGCATGTTTATATATACACACAAACACGCACGCTCGCAGACATAAAAATAGATAAACAAGTATATATATGTGAGCGTGCATGTGTGTGTGTGTGTGTGTAAAATTAGCATGGTTTTACCCGTGCATCCCTGAGATCAAGAACGAGTTGGTTTGGGTGGTGCAACATCAGGGTAGGCACGGCAGAGAAAGGATTGGCGGTGGAGGACTCGCAGGAGCAAGCAAGCATCTTCATCGAGCGACAGTATGAGAGTCTTCGTTGGAGCCGGATGACATGCTAGTGACAGAGGAGTCGCAATGGAGGGGAGAGAGAGAGAGAATGAGGGTTTCGGAGTTGATGGGTGGGAATGAGGCAAGAAAACAGAAATGGACCTCTAAATAAAATTAAAAAAAAATACTACGACCATTTTTGAAAAATAGTCGTGGAAGTTGGAGATTCCACGATGACCATGACGGTTTATAGAACCGTCGTGGAATCTCCAGCTTCCACAGCCATTTTCTCAAATCCACATTCGCACCGTGTTTTGGGCATACCTTCTATGACCGTTTTTAAAAAAGGATCATGGAAGCTCTATCAAGGAATCCATACTCTGTAGTAATGTGTGATATTAATTGGGTGTGCAACTAAATAAGACTTAGAAATTTTCTATTGCTAGATTAAGAATATTGATCCGTAATTGTCTTGATCTTATTATCATAAGTAGTGAATTGTGATAGTTGATTATGGGATATTTTCCTATGATTGCATGTGGAATATAACCTAGGATAAATGAACCAAGCTTGTGTAGTTGTTTCTTAGATCAACCTATTTTTCCCATCTTAATAATGCTTCCGTTGGATTAAATCTAGAGAGCTTGTTCTAGATTGTATAGTGGGAAGGTAATTAAGTGAAGAGCTTGTTTTACCTAATGATAAACTGAGGAACGATTGGAGTAGCAGAGCTTGTTGTTATCTACGGTCAGTAGTTTTAATAGAAAGTTGGAAATAAATTCTTATTTCAATTACGATTTGATGTCTAGTGGTGGAGAATATTTTCTTAACCAATCTTTTATTATTCTTGAGTCATTCTTTAATTTCTTTTACGATTTCTTTTATGTACTTTAAATATAAAAAAGCCCCTATTAATTTAGTGTCTAATTTCAATGTGTATTAGGTTTTAGTTTTGATAAATAATTAATTAGAACTAATCCTCTGCGGGAATAATCCTTACTCACTCTATACTTAATAATGACACAGTTATAACAAGGCTTAATTTGGTAACCTATTTGAAACCCACCAGCTGCATACATATTGTTTGTTCCCTTAATCTTAGACAAATTGATTGTACAATCAAACAATAGTTTGTGGCCTCTCTACAACAACAACTTTTGTTATATTTATTCCTCGTTGAAGTTTTCAGGGAAATGAGAGTCTAAGTGGGCGACCTTTTTATCCTTTTTTTTCTTTTTTTTTTTTTTTTTTTTGGCTTGACGACTTTTAACTTTCTAGTATCATCATCTTAGATCTTTCAAAATCGAAATTTGCAAAGTTGGTGAGTTTCATACAAATATGTTTATATATATATGTACGTATACGCCACGTATGAATCAGGAGGAAATTAAAATTTTGAACTTATGTAAATTGATTTAATCCTATTATATTTGGCAGATTGATTCCTCAATTTTAAATGTTACAAAATCATTTTAATTTAACTTAAAGGTGCATCTTATAGTCTATTGAGGTTGTGAAAAATGGAGAATACAATTTTGTATCATAGAACAAATTTTACATGAGATTCCAATCATTAACAATAGTAAATAATACTGCATGTCTCGAGTGGCCAATTGAGGTCAGCTCTGCTGATATTACTACTTGCTAGTCGCAGTTTTCAATATACTGAAATCCAAGGGAGTAGCAAAATTTTGTTTTTATTAATTACGCAAAAAAATTCTATTTTTAGAGTCTCTTTTTAAAATATAGTCTTTTTTTTTTAATATTACATAAATATCCATTTTTAAAAAAATAACTGCTTGTAATACCTATTTTGCCTTTTTATTATATTTAAAATTATTTTCATTCATTATAATTAAGTTTTTTTTTCCTTATTTGTTTATCATTATTGTATCTTTATCTTAATGACTAGTTCTTTATTATAGTGATGGCTTATTATGATTAAGTTCTTTATCATTAAGGTTTTTTATAAACATTTTTCTTAAGTATGATTTAGATTTCTTATAAAACTATTTTTTTTAGTATAACTTAGGTTTTTTATGATAATTGTAATGTTATTGTAATAATTTATTTATATATTTATTATTATTGATATTGTTTTAATAGTTAGTTTCTAAAGTCTAAATGTGTGATGAAATTGTTTATTTCTTTATGATAATTACTATACCATTGCGATGTTTTTTTTTTTTTTTTAGGTTTTAAAATGTTTCAAATTTCTTTACAATATCTATTTAATTTTTTTTTATATGTTCGCTGTGAATTTTATTTTAATGACCAATTATTTATTATAATGATTATTTTTCATGTATCATAAAATTAATATCAGTTATAGTTCTTTTTTTTTCCTCTCTTTCTTTGTAATAAAGCAAGTAAAATGGTCTTTTTTTTTTTCCTTTTTATAAAAGATTTGTTTAGTTTTACATTTTTTTAGAGATTTTTTCTTTCCTTCTTTAATCAATTCTTTAATTGTTTAGTTTCAATTCTTGATGAAAGGGTGATATGGTCTTTATAAGTAATAATTTAAACATTCATGTAAATAAAAAAAAATGGACATCTTTTAAATCATAGTCTTTAATTTAGATATTTATGTAAATAAACTTTTTTTTTTTTTAACATTGCATGTCCATAGTATATTAATGTTAGTAATGTCCATGGACATTGGACACAATTTTACAACTTCATGTTGTCTAACTCTCTCTCAGTCTCCCCTAAATAAAATAAAATAAATAAAATTCTCTTTAGTTTTTTTTTTCCCCTAATTTTTCAAATAACTATCTTCTCTGTATCTTTTAATTATTATATGGACATGCTCTACTTGATAAATCTAATATTTGAAAGACCTTGAAGATGTTGGTATTGAAAGTACTATGACACCGTTAAACAAATATCACTACTACAGAATGTGGATACCACGACGGTTAAAAACCGTAGTGGTAATATTTCAACGACGGTTCTCTAACCATCGTGGAATCTAGAGTCGTGGAATCTTTTCAGATTCCACGACAGTTATTTACCCGTCGTGTAATAGATAAAAATAGTGTAAAATTTTGATATTTAGTAAAATCTACCATGACGGTTCTTATTGGAAACCGTCATGGTACGGGAATTTACCACGATGGTCTCTATACAAGACCGTCGTAGTACGAGACTTACCACGACGGGTTTTGTGGACCACCCTTGTTGTAGTTCATATTACTACGACGGTGGCTAACTGTATACGAGAAACCGTCGTGGTATTTTACCTACCACGACGGTTTCTACAACCCACCGTCGTGGTAGTTTCCCTTATCACGACGGTAGCCTGCTCCAAATGATAAACTGTCATGATATATTTGACCTACCATGACGGATATATAATTCACCGTCGTGGTAGTTCAGCTTACCACGACGGTTTACAAAACCAAACCACAAACCTTCATGGTATTTTGGATGTACCACGACGGTTTCAATAATTAACTGTCGTGGTAGTTCACTTACACGACGGTGGATCATGCCAAACGACAAACCGTCGTGGTATTTGACATACGACGACGGTTCGAGTAATAAACCGTCATATTGTACGTATTTCCACGACCATTTTTTAGAAAAACCGTCGTGGTAGGCTGTAACGTATACAAAAAAAAAAATATTTATTCGTTCAGTTGAATACCAGTTCATTCATTCCTGTTCATTCCTATTCATTCATTCATGACATGAAAAAATTACGCAGCAAAGAATAAAATAATGCTATACAAAATTTTTCTTAACAAAATCGTGCTATACAAAATTTTTTGAAATTTGTTTTTCTCAATACTTTACGTGGCTCATGACATATGTGGTCCACTCTTGCCTAACCAAATTCAGTTCAGCTTTTGTATAAGAAGTCTTGTTTTGCAGCGAGGCAAGTCCATCGACGTTCAACGTTATTTCTCGCATGAACCCCAAGACAAAATAGCCGCACTGCACATGTTCTTGCTGTATCAGTCTGAATCAACGTCTTCCAGTTGCGCCGCCTTGTTATTCCTTGTCCCACCAGTAATTTTCAATCGTTTAGTACCCTAACAATTTAACAAATATCAATACACAAAATACAACAATCATTGGATTGTCATCAAATGGAACTATAAACATCAAAGTTATACTTACAACGTAATTAGCTGTTGAAAATCTTCACCCGGATCGTTTCCAAGAGGATTAAAATAGATGACAGAGTCATCCCATGGATTAATAACAGTCAATACCCAATGTTGCCCGTTTTTATATGGCATGAGAACAAGCCTTCCCCTTGGTACGTTTGTTATGATCCGGATGATATTGTCGGCTCTTTCTCGAATGTAGGCTACACAATCTACATTCTGTTGAACTAGCGAGACAAGGAATGGAGAAATAAACTCGATTCGTCGATCCAATCCCGCTCTTGCACAACAATCCGATAAGTAGCTGCAAAATATTAAGTCAAACTTGTTACGCGTGCAAAATCAACATATATATCTATCTTTTAAGCTAATTGGAACAATAATTAAGTATTGTTTAAGGAAAAAATAATTACCTGATGTAAACCATTATACTGCTTGCACTGATTTCTTTAAAGGATAAGAAATGACATACATCTTCATACCCAATATATATGGGCATATCATCGAAATGTTGTGGTGGGCACGGAATCTGGTTACCGTCAATCAACGAACTTTGTGCGTAATAAGTCAGTGGTCTCAGTTCAGCGGGAATTTCATTGATGTCCAACGTAGGTACTTTTTCTACTGTTTGCTGTTGTACCTCCGGTTGTGACTGCATTTTCCTCCTCTCGGCTCTCTTTTTCTGCCGTTTCCTTCCCTGTGGTTCTAGGTCGAGAACTTGACTGGGACCTCGACTGGCCTGGCTTAAATTGCTCTGAAGCACGACTAATTTTCTGGGCCAAGCCACAAACCCCCCGACAGCCTCTTTAATATACGTGGCTTCATTCGTCGGAATCGGAAGGAGTGCACGTTATATTTTTGGGACACTGATTGTCACTCGTACATTCCCCCCGCCCAAATGAATCCCATGGACTGTGTCAATTGGAACACAGTCCATGTATGCCCTGCCTATTGTAACCAAAAATTCTCCACCATTAATAAAATCCGTAAGGAAAAGCTGGCATTCCTTACTTGCATTAGGCATGGGCTGCGGATCCGACGCGTCGGCTTCATTCTCATTGAGGGTGCAACTCGCCTTGAAACTGTTGTGCTGATCAACAGTAGGTTGGGCTGCCTTCTCGGCAATCATCTCACGGTCGATACCGTGCTTCGCACAAAGTTCCTGCACCGTTCTTTCCAATACAGCCAACTGTCGTTTCATAAAGGTGACTTCAGGATTTTCCCTCACGACGTGCATGGAATTGAAGTACTGCGACTGCTTGACAAATTTAGATTGCCCACGAAGCCGACCGGAAGACCCTATCAAGATTGCCCACGAAGCCGACCGGAAGACCCTATCGGGATTGCCCAAAGACCCTATCAAGATGTCTTCTGTACCCACGGATTCGAAGCTTCCTTGGGTCTCTTATTGTGTTAATTCGTCCTATAACAATTACACAATATATTATTGAGCCCATAAACATAATGGAGACAATCTTACTCTTTATTTGAAATAGGATCCGTAGACTTACTATTGCATCGCCGATAATTTTAATCGATAGATTCTTGTACTCTCCATCGGGCTTGAGCCGCGTGTCCCGCCAAACAACAGATCGGTCCACATAATGCCCCGTCTTCTCAAGCTGCAATTTAGTAATTAAAGTTAGTAAACATCAAGAACACAAGCCATAAAAAAATTTTAATTAGACTTTAACCTTTTTTGTATCCCATTAATTAACTTACGATTTCTTGATCACATTTCCTATAGCCGTCTCGGCTTGTGGTTGAACCGTATTTGCTCTTTTTCCTTATCTCGCTTCCTTATTGGGATAACCTCTTGAAATCTGCCGTCCGTCGATAGGCAACAAACCTTTCCCAATCGTCCTGGCTGATGGTTGGGTAATTGTTAACCACTTTAGCCGGTCGTTGCCAAACACTTTCTTCATCAATATGATCCCTAACAAATGCTTGGTAAAGATCATACCTAAAACATTTGGCTGACTCCCCACAGGACTTCAAAACTTGCTTTTTGTGCGATTCATCAACTGTGAATGAAGTTACAACTTCCAACCACACTCGTTCTTTCCTCGGTTCTAAATCAGCACTTCTGAAATCAGCAATCCAAATTGAAATATGCTCCCGAGCTAGCACTCCAATCCAACTTTGTAATTCATCACCTTCCTTGCCTATTAGTTGGCCTTTTGAGTCAAACCTAACTTGAATTCGTTCTCCCCTCGTCCGAACAATGTGCACTCTTTTAAGGAGCGTTGCTCTTCGTTTTCCCTCTTCGTTGGCATTGAATCTTGAAGAGTTAGTTCTTCGTGGTTTTCCAATTTGAGTTTGGGTTGACACTTCCTCCTCGTGATCTTTTGACATTGTAAATCAATCTAAAACAACAAAACACCAAATGTTCGTAAGTTAACTACCCTTAAAGAGGAAATTATGTGTGATTAAAGTGACCATTTTTGTACATTTAATGCTTGCTAATAAAAATGATCATTTTATAGCATTATAAAGAATTTAGAGACCTTTTAGCAAAACAAAAAAATATTGGGAACCAAATCACAACTTAAGACAAGAGTAAAAAATCCGAGCCTTACCAATCAATTTAATTCAATCTACAACTAATTCTCACACAAATTGTAACTAACAGAAGAAAAAATTCTTAACAAATCAGAGCCTTACCCAACCATTTCAAATCAATGTAAATCACAAACACAATCAACAAAATACCATGTAGTGGACCGAAATTACCCCTATAGTCAAAAGCCCGTAAGCAATATGCATTACAAATTACCGGATAGTAGAGGGTGGGTTGTGGTCGGCGAGAGAAACTGGGAAAGTCCGAAAACAAGCGTCGTTGGTGGAGGATGGCGTCGGAGAATGGAGGAAACTGAGTGAGTGCTGGACGATGGCGTCGGAGTTTGAGGGTTTTAGAGAGTTTTTCAGAGAGTTTAAGGGTTTTAGAGAGGCAATATACTGGGTATGGAAGAGTTTTGCAGCTTTTTAGGTTTTATTAAAAGCATTCAAAAAGTTGAACATTTTACGAAAATTTCAAAACTTACCGCTAAAAGATCTACCACGACGGTCTTCATTAAAAACCGTCGTGGTACATTATATTTAAACTGTCGTGGTACACAATATACCACGACGGTTCTCAACAAAGACTGTCATGATAAACAATATACCACGACGGTTAGATATAAAGACCGTTGTGGTAGTACTAACTGTTTTCACCAACAAACAATATACCACGACGGCCAACCATAAAGACCGTCGTGGTACAGTTCAGTCTTTTTTAACTACTCTACCACGACAGTCAACTAAAAACACCGTCGTGGTAGATTTAAGTTTTTTCACCACTTTATCACCACGGTCAACCACAAAGACCGTAGTGGTACAGTTGAGTCTTTTTTAACTACTCTACCACGACGGTCAACTAAAAACACCGTCGTGGTAGATTTAAGTTTTTTCACCACTATACCACCACGATTTACTACAAAGACCGTCGTGGTACATTGCGTAACTCCACCACGAGGATCAACACCAATGACGGTCGTGGTAGATTTCTACCACGACGGTCTTATGATTAAACCGTCGTCGTTGATTTCAGGTCAATTCTACCAGGACGGTCTTCATATTAAACCGTTGTGGTAGGATATTTATTTCTCGGAGGGCGTACAAGAAATATACCACGACGGTTCGAGTGGAAAACCGTCGTGTTATGATAACTCTAGGAAATAGAGTTATTTAACATGCTTTTAAGCTTATCAATTGATGATATTTCAAGATTATATGCCTAAGTCTTAGTATTTTATATGTTATTAATTAATTTGTCTTAGTTAAAGAAAGGGTGAAGTGCTAGACATAATTTTGGCCTTTAGCATGTTTTTAAGTCTAATTTTTATTGGATTACAGCTGGAGCCCATGAAGCCAAAAAGAAGGAAGCCCATTGGATTAGAGGACATTGGAATGGCCTGCTGGAGTGTATCAGATTTGCTGCAGCAATGCTATAGAAAAAGTCACAGCAAAGTGCAGCAGTGAAGAGTGTAATTAAAAGCTTGTGGACCCACATTTACCTTTACAGCTGGCAATGGGTCTTTTGCCCATTTTGTTAAAACAAGCCAGCTGTAAGAGGGCTAAATATATCAGCTATTAAAGATAAGGGCCACGTGTAGCTAGGGCAGAAAGAAGTGTGGGGAAGATTGATAAAAGAAGAAACATTAAGGAAGGAAGGGAGAAAGCAGGCGTCAGGAAAAAAAAAAAGAGAGAGAGGAACAGAGAGGAAAATACACCATTATTGGGCAAGAGAGAGAGAAAGAGCTGGGAGAGATTTTTCTTCTATTTTGACACCATTTTGGAGAGCACGCTGAGAAGGAGAAGAAGAAAGGACAAGAAGAACCATCTGTAGCCATTTTTGGAGTTTTTCTTCTTCATACTCTTGCATTGATTTATTTTCTGATTTTCTTTCTCTGTTGAACAATGGATGACGTTTTTCATTTTGATTTTGTAATCCGAAACATGAGCTAAATTTCTTTAGCTGAGATTGTTGATGAACCCAAAATTGTGAGGATGATTTGAATGTTTTGTTGAAATATTGGGCGAATCTGTGTTTGTTCATCTGAGTGTTTTGAATGTTAAATTTCTATTGTTGATTGGCCATCATTATACAGGAAACTAGGCTTGTTTAATTCTAGAAAGGTTAAATTAAGCTGGATATAACTTGGATGATGCAAGTTCAATATGCTTTTTAAAGTTTATATTGATTTGTGAATGGTATAGGAATATATTGTTTACCTTGTATAACCCATTGAAATTGGTGCTTGAAATTGTGTTCTGAGAACTAGATTCACATAGGAATTTGTTGAAAAAGGTTTAATGAATTTTAATCATAATGAATTCGGAAGAATTTTATGATAAAATCGAATTTCGGTTAACAGGACAGGTTCTGCTGCAGCATTTCCTACAGCATTCGGGTCAGACTTGCAATTTAGGGGGATTTGGCAATCCTAGTTTAATTCTCATTCTTGATTTACAAAATCTTGATTGAATATTATTCTTTTTGTCTATTTTAGTGCCTTTTCATTATACCAATTTTTATTTTGCTTGTTTATTGCATTTTTCCTAATTTTGATTTCCAAACGCAAATTGATTTGTGCTTTTTTTTCTTTTACAATTCATTTTAGTAAGTCAATCCCTATGGAGACGATACTCAACTCACTTTCTATATTACTTGTGCGATTACGTGCACTTGCGTAGATTTATATACACTAATTAATTGCGAACAACGGTCCGAGTGGAAAACCGTCGTGTTATGTATATACCACGACGGTCTTACCAGAAAACTGTCGTGGTAGATTATATACCACAACGACTTTTTTAATTAACCGTCATCGTAGGTAAGAAATTTACAATAATGGTTTTGAAAATTGTTAATATAATCCCTTTAAGTAGCCAAACCTGTATGTTGTGCAATCAATCATTCATTCCAGATTGTTATATGATTCCAAACATATTTGCATGGATAAATAATTCCCATATAATGTGCGTAATTAAAAAACCATATCTAAATATTTACAACGTACTTAAGAAAATAAAATATTTTGTTTTTTTTTCTGCTTTTTTTTGGGCTTCTCAACACGTGTCCACTCGACGTCCAATCGAAGTAAGTGTGAAACATCATCGTCAAAATCATCAATTTCCTCCACCGGTGGCAAACCCGTTGTAAATGATGGAATGTCGGTGCAATCGTCAATATCTTCTTGGGCATTCCAGATTATTCTTGTCTTCATTGACACAACTAAAGATAACTCTAAATTTGTGGGATCCGTTGTATAAAATACTTATACCGCTTGTGACGCCATGATGAAATGATCATTTTTGTATCCCAATTGCCTAAAGTCAACCACTGTCACGCCGTCACTATCAACCTTAACATAATTATTGTCAGCCCACTTGCATTTAAAGAGTGCTATTCGCAAGCCGCAATAATCAAGTTCCCAAATATCTTCAATGAACCCAAAGTAATTCATGGAACTATATACCGGATTCTTGTCGTTTGCGGATGAAATATGCATAGACTCGGCCCGAAGGGTGACACCACTATTCTGTACGGGATGCTTTTCATCTCTGTCCCGAGTGTAGAAGGAGTTGCCATTGATAAGGTACGATGTATATCTTGTGACTATCGATGACTGACCTCTGGATAGCTTCATTACGTCTTGTGAAACGCCACGCTTTGTATGCAAATATTTTCTTATCCACTCCCGAAATGTCCGATTCTGCTCATCTTAAATCCACTTCTCACTTCTTCCTTTTCTTGGATTCGCAGCTTTTATTTCCGCCATTTGAACCTGAAAGAATGGCTCCATTTCCTTAGTATTGTGCAAAACATACAAACAAGATTTTTTCCATTCATCTTGATTTACTGATAAATGAACGGTGACGGATAGTCCTTTCGAGGTAAATAGCCCGCTTATTGGCAACCTTATTAGGTCCGCGTTGGACAAATACTCAGAGCAAAATTTAACTGATTCCTCGACTATGTAGTTTTCCACTATACAACCCTCCGGCTTATTTCGGTTCTTCACTTATCCCTTCAAAACCTTCATGTACCTTTCAAAAGGATACATCCACTTCAAATACACCAGGCCACATAACTTAACTTCCCGAACTAAGTGCACACATAGATGGATCATTATATCAAAAAAGGTTTAATACCTATATTACTATTTCCTTTTCAAAGGAATTAAATGTACACCGTACAGGCATTTACGAAAAAAGTTCGGTTTAGGACCTCATTATGTGTTATGAGTTCTTATAGCATTATAAGACTCAAATATGCTTGTTTTGATAAGCAAATGGCCTTTTCGGATGAAAAGAGATGAAATTTGCATGGTTTTAGGAAAGTCAAAGGGTTGACCGAAAAAGTCAACTTTGACCCGGAAAAGTCAAAGTTTGACCAAAATAGTCAAAATGATAACTGTGTAATTTTGTGACATGCAGTATGGGAGAAATACTGCGAAAACCCATTTTTCGGGTAAGATAGCATAAATAAGAACTAAAACCGCCGTAGAAAAATCAAGTACACTAAGTTAGGGCGCAAGGCAAAAGGACTCGAGAAAATAAAAAAAAAATTTCCAGTCCGATTTTACACAAATAAAATTTTGACTGCAGTATAAAATAACGATACTGTGTATTAATAAACGCAGTATTGGAATTTATCTGTGTTAAGTTTAAAATTAAACTGCTTTTTCAAAAAGCAACCAAACAATACCTTATATTTATGACATCATCACCTTTTCAAATTATGACATCATAAACTTTTTGTGAACCAAGCCATGCAAGACAAGTGTCTTGTTCTAGAAAAATTTTGCTTGTTCTCCAAGCTTCTTGGCCGGCCACCTAGCATGCACTTTGTGCAAAATTTTAAAATTTTGGGGCTTTTCTAGAATTTTTGAAAGTTTCTCCTTGTCTATAAATAGGGGTGAGTGCTATTCATTTTAATTGAAAAACTTAGTAAAACTCTTGCAAATTTTCTCTAGAAAATCCGAGAGAGAGGAAGAGAAAGTGAGGAAGGAAAAACCAAAAATTTTCTTAAGCCAATCTTAGGGTTAGGTTCGGTTTTGTCAAGAAATCAAGAGGGAAAGTTTGGAAAAAATTTTCTAGCCCTTCCTTGGAGTGAGCTGCGGATTGGGGGAGGAAAGAAAAACAAGAGAAAACCCAAAAATTTTCAAGGGAAATCCTAGGGTGGAATTCGAATTCCATCTAGAACCAAGAGCAAGCTTGGAAAAAATTTTAGGGCCATTTTTCTTTCTTGGTGCAGCCCACGGGTTTAGTAGGAAAAAGGAAAGGAAAAATTCAAATTTTGGGTGAAAAATCCTTAGTGTGACCGAGCCATAGGTGGAGGACAGTTTGAGGTCAAAAAGAAAATTTGTGGTGCCACTTTGGTGTGAGGAAAACCGGTTGTGGAGCTAGGGGCCAAGAGTGAAAATTTGGTGCAAACCCTAAGCCAACCCTTGAGTAGTTCAAGGTATTTTTCAAAACTCTAACCTTATTTTTATTCAAGTTTTTAAATTGAAGTTTAAATGTATTTCAAGCAAAGTTTGTAAGAGTATAAGCTCACAATTTTAATTTCTTGCCCTTAGTTAGTTTTAGTACTTGATTAGATTTATCTAAGGGTGGTTTGGTTTATTTATACAATCTAATATGCCTATGATTTATTGAATGTTTAGGATTGCATGCTAGGTTGTTTACATGAGGTTATGTCCCCAATTAAGTGTGTAAGAATGTGGATGCATGTTAGGGTATGAGATGTGATTTTATGGTATGAATGAACAAGTGTATGCAAACTAGAAAACCATGCAGCCAAGGACTAGGGCAGTCGGCTTTTGGGTTGCATGGGCACGTTGGGTTAGCATGTTTGAATGTATGGGATGATAGAAATGTTGCATGATTGTTATGTAAGCTCCCGAAGTAATCGGTCTAGATAGAATCCACGAATTAGGACGCAAACGGAACTTAATAACCGAAACTGCCAATTCGGATTCGAAACTGGCCAGTTTCGGGAAAGTGAAAATTTAAGACCTTTAGAGGCCGAACTGGGTGAAATGTAAAACATGAAAGTTGTATAACAGGGTTTTTCCTAGGAGGCAACGTGGACCGTTTCCTGAAATGAGACTCCAATGGCCTCCGTTTTTACAGAAAACGGAGACTGGTCTGCCCAGACCCAGTCTACATGTTCAGCGAGATTCAAAAGAAAACTGACAAAGAAATAGGCAGAACTGGAATTTTCTTAAAACATGAAAGTTTTAGAATTCTTCGAGAGCTAAAACTTTCATGAAGACAAGTTTTTCAAACTTAATCTGGATTTTTAAATATAAGCTGATTTCTGAAAACTGTGCAGGAATTCTGTGTAGGGAGCAAGAAATTCCTGCACAGGATTTCCTAGAACCTACTTAGGAAAACTATTTTTCTTTCTAAAAAGCATTGTTTTAACTACGAAAACTGTTCCAAAGGCAGTTTTTGACCTTCAGCCATTTTATAAATTATGTTTCAAGAACCAAGAATTTTTATGAGTAATTAAGGGAGTTTTTGAGTGTAATTAGTAAACTTTTTCAAAGATAAAGAAAAAGAGAATTTTTGAGCCAAGTTTATAAAATCAAGCAAAGACGAATAGTGACCGGGAAATTATACCCGAGTTACCGGGCTTAGTCCCAAAGCCCGAGGTTGACTCGAAGAAGTTGACTTTAGTAACCTTAGAGGTTAACATTGGTTAACCTAGTATGGAATAAGATAAGCTTTAAGCCCAAGGTTAGGTGATGGCTTAACCCTACACGTTTGCGTATGGGATTAGTATGGAAGGTTATCAACGTAACCTACGAGGCCTTAGTATGAGTTCAATGGGGCTACTATTGTAACCACACTTAAGATAATTTATGATTTATATTTAAGGGAACATATAACTAAAGCATTGTATGAATGTTGGTTGAAAACCAACATATTATGGTCATAGATTAGAGACCTTACCTAAGTTCTTCTGTTAAGCAGGAAGTACCCTGCAGCTGAGCCCCGAAGTGGAACAGCGTAATATCAAGCATAGACAAAGTAAGTACAACGCCGCCTACAGCATAGGCTATTAGTTGTATACTTACCTAGATATAATTGATGTGTTATGTGCTATATGTTATGATCGAATGCCATGATATATATAGTATGATAAGTCTATGTTATGAAATATGCTAAGTAAGCAATGCATGCTAAGTTAAAAGTATGGTATGACTATGAAGCATGAAAAGGTGATATCAAGCTGTATGCTCACTAACTGCAATAAGAATAATAAGTTTAAGAATGACAAGATAGAAAGAAAAAGAGAAAGACGACAAGTCGCCTGTGTCGTACCACCCGTCCAAGGTCGGGTTGGATTATGGATTGAGTTGGACTTGGACTGGCCGCCCCAACCAATCTATAGTTGCGCGCCAGGTACGAACACTTATGTTAAGGGCCCCTAAGTAAGATAAGAAACGATGAAATAAGAAAGCATAATATGAACATAATTGGTTCATGCATGCTGTATGTAATGATGTGTTATGAAATGAAATGGATTGCTATGTCATGGATAGGATAAGAGGTATAATTATGTGTCGCGGTATAGGTGTTGTACTTGCTGAGCGAAAGCTCATTGTTTTAAGTTTATGTTGTAGGTAAATAACCTGCCAGCAATTGATGGTACAAGGTGGAGTCGCGTGGCCGGGCACTGTGAAATGTGGGAAACGGAAGCCGCTACGCGTTTCGAAATTATATGAGTATTATGGGATGTTTAATAACTGCTATTTAATTAGTGTTAATGCTCGTATGCACAGATACTATTATTCATTCATACTTTACATTTTGTAGCTTTCTTTATGCACTGTATAAAAAAAAATTTCCGCTGTGTTTCACGTAATAAGTAAGTAAGTTTCGTATAAGTTATCTCATGATTGTATTTACGTAAGTATGGTAATGGCCTATGCTAGGCGGGTCGTTACAAAAGACTGGTGGGAAATACTTCTCAAGCAGGCACAATGTCATAACCAATTCCGATTGTAGCGAATCTAGCATCATTGGATCAATTACCTTCGAGCATATTGAATTGAAAAATGAGCATAACTTCGTAATTGAGTATCTCATATCTTTTGTTAAAACTCCCCGCAAAACAAGAAGTAATAATTGTTGCATCAAGATATGACAATCATGTGTCTTAATTCCAACAAGCCGCAAATCTTTCATCGACACCAACCTTTTGAAGTTGGAAGAGTACCCACTTGGCACTTTCACGGAAGCAAGCCACTCACCTCCGGACGGTGCACAAAATTTTCTTCCAAATCATTAACCATATTGTACATATTATCACCAACGTTTTCCTCAATAATAGGCTCTTTATCTTTAGTACTAGTTGATGTATAATTAATATGGACAAAATCTTCGCCATGTAAATAACATGTCTGGTAAGAACAAATAATCCCATAAGCGCGCAAATGCCCTCTAACATCATCAATGGAATGAGATCTATGATTACCACAAACTTGACACGGACACCGAATCTTATCGTCTTGTGTATGAGATTTGGCAAATGACAAAAATTCTTCAACACCATCTTCACATGCTTTAGTCAATC
Source organism: Ficus microcarpa (assembly GCA_025413485.1). Classification (NCBI taxonomy): domain Eukaryota; kingdom Viridiplantae; phylum Streptophyta; class Magnoliopsida; order Rosales; family Moraceae; genus Ficus; species Ficus microcarpa. The sequence goes on along the minus strand of CM046377.1, from coordinate 4,570,700 downwards.
TATCAAGCCACATCCATTTCCTATCCATGATTAGTGGGCAAATCCTAAACCAATAAATCAAATTAGTTCTCAAAATCAAGGTGTACATACGTTTAAATTGCATGCATGAATATCATTTGCATTTAATTAGTTACGTTATATATAAATACTCCCGGCACATGCATTAATTAAATCAACAATATATTTAATAAAAAAATCCAAAAAAACATAACAAAACTAAAAATACAATTAAAAAACCGGCCTGGGTTATTCAACTAAAAAATCCAAAATAAAAATACATCGTAATTTTTAAAAATACATTGATTTAGAATTTTACTAAAAAATCCAAACTACAAAAAAAAAAAAAAATCAATCTAAAAATACATTGATTGTGATAACCCAAATTAAACACTTTGCAGTATTTAACGTATCAAAAGCAATCCAAAAAAATACAAAACAAAATTAATATTCAGGGTTCGTAAATAAAAAAATTAATATAGAGGAAAACATCAAAAAGATGTGTTAATTTCTGTCATCATGACTTACAAGAATGATGATCGACCAGTAGATAGTGGTGGGTGGCGTCTAACAGCGGCGTATGAAACTATTGTCGGAGTGATCTGATCTGATTTTTGTTCACAGCAGCTGGTGTATCGATGTGGAAAAAACAGGGCTACTCGATCTGATATGTCTGAACAAAAGGACGATGATTCCACGACAGTTTCTATGAAACTATCGTGTAAGTCTTAAATTCCACGACGGTTTTATTTAACAGTCGTGGAATCCTCGAGACTTCCACCACAGTTCTATAAAACCGTCGTGGAATTCAAGACTTACACGATGGTTTCAGAGAACCGTCGTGGAAATTCATACTTACACGACGGTTTTAAACAACCATAGTGGAAGTATCGACTTCCGCGACGATTTTCGGAGACCGCTTTTTGTTCCGTGTTTTTGCCTCAGATTTCACGAAGGTTTTTAAATAACGGTCGTCGAATCGCCGTCGTGGTATCCACATTCTGTAGTAGTGTATAATTTACTAGACGCTTAGGCCGGTTTGGTTTTTTATTTTTGTTTTTATTTTTTTGAAATTGTATTGTTTCTGTTTTTAATTTAAAAACAATTTTTTTTTCTATTGTTTTTGTTTCTATTTTTTAAAAAACAAAAAACATGTTTGATAACGTGTTTCTTTTTGTTTTTTCAAAATAAAGAAGAAAATTTGTTTGGTGACCATAGTATAACTTTAAAATTTTTTTAAAAATAAATATCATCCTCTTTCATCACTTTCTCTCACCTCAGTCTTTCTCCCGACGCGCTCTCTCATCACTCTCTTCTTTCTCTCCTTACACACCCGTCGGTCTGATTGATGACGGTCCAATCCCTTTGTGGTTACCGACACAACAAAACGACACGGTACGCCGCACGGTTTGCTCATCACTCTCTCACGTACAACACATTTACATTAATAGTTGGAGAGTAATGAATTCTTTCTCACTTACCCAAATTCCAGATAATTAAGGAGTTTGAAGGCTGATTAATCCTAGTGGAGTCAGCCTGCAATATCAAAGTATCCTCTATTGAAAGGAAATGTATGATCTCAGCTCTTACGGAGAATTGGTATTGATCCAAGATGACTTTTACATTGATCTGGTGGTGAATGAGACATTGGGATGTGTGCCCATAAACAAATGAAAATGTATTATTTTGTTGATTTAAATTTGAGGAATTTTTTCAATATTATTTTTACTCGCATGTTTAGATACTTTATAAATATCGAAAACCCTAGATTATTTAAATGTAACTTTGAATATTGGATATAAGTGTTATATATAGGAGGATAATATTTAAAGTAAAATAATCTAAATTTGTTCGTAATTAAAAATTAAAGTTGAGATCTTTAATTTAAAATTACTAATGTGGTTCATTACATTCTGAATGAAATGATTTTATCAAGATTGTTAATAATAAGATTATTGGAATGAAAATGCTTTATATAATTTGATTATATAGGGCTAGAATACGATTAATTATGAATATTTAATAATTTATATTGTCAAATAGAGTATTCAAAATTAATCAATGATGGTCATATATAAATCGATCTTAATTCTGAGTAATTAATGGACTCTTATTTATTATATCATATTTTTTGGCATATCGAGTAACGACACAAATAAATAGTATCAAATTATTGGTATATTGGAAATATAATATAATAAATAGCTAGGAATATTAATATACAAAATGAAATCCATTCCTTCGTTAAGAAGTAAGATGGACGGTTCCCATAAGTATTGATTCAGGACTTGAATAATAAAAGCGCTCAATTTATGATTAGATTATATATATTATTCATTAGAGAATCAATGGTACTTAAGGAGAAAGATATAATTAAAGAGGTTAACGGAAAATACCTAGCTTTAATTATGAACCGTTTATGGAGGATTGATTGATATATAGTGGCTATATCAATGGACAATTCAAATCCTTTAAATATAATTAGTTTTATAATTTTAAGTGTATAATTTCAAATTTTTAGTGGAATAATTTAGAATTAATAATTTTGATATTTTAATTAATTGTCAGAATTATTGAAGTTTAAAATTATAAAGTTCATGGTTCATCTCAACGGCTCCATTGAATCATGTGAATATTATTTTAGGTTGGGTTAATTTTATTAATTTAGAATTGAGAATTCTATATTAATATTCACACAACAAATTAATTGGATTAATTTGTATTTTAAATATTATGATTATTTAAAATAAATTTAAAATAGTTTAAAATTAAAGAATATGCAGTGTAGTAAGGACCACACCGTAATTGTGCACCATAAGGTGGTTCACATAATATCCACAAAGTATATGTGGAATTTTGAATTTTGAATTTTGACACGTGTGGAAGAAAAAAAGATCAGTTGTTTTATTTTAAATAGTTCAAAATAAAATTAAAAAAAAAAAAAAAAAGAAGTCATTGATTAGATAATGGGAACTCTCTCTCCCATATCTATCAAACACGCCCACGGGCGTGTGTGTGTTTTTCCACAATGGAAGTTGTTAATTAATTAATTAATTAATTAATTTAAAAAATTTAAAAAAAGGGTGTCAGTTATTTATCTGTAATATTAAAAGAGGGTATATATGATGTATATAAAAAAAGGGAACATATATTAATTCCTTTTTGACAAAGAAAAATATACACGTTTTTCAGAGTTTCTTCTCCTCTTCTCATTCAATTTGTCTCATGAGTTAAGAACGCAAAGTAAATCAAAATTCAAGTATGTGATCAAACCCAAATTCAGAAACGCCCACTCGTTTCCTGTTCATCATAATCTAAAGAACGCTGAGAAAGAATCGTTGATATTTCCGAAGAATTTGGAGTTCTCAAAAAGATTGGTGTTTACGAAGGATTTGGAGTTCTCAAGAAAGTTCTTGAAGGAATTCAAGAATTTCGACCTAATCGAGCAATGATCAATCTCTAAACTTTTTTCTTAATTTATTTATTAAATTAATATAAATATTGTCGCCGGATAAAATTTTTGAGAAAAATTTTTTTTGTGTGATTTGATCCGAAACATGCTTCCGCTAATTTAAAAAACAGGTTTTCGAAACCAACATGAGATCCTTGATCCCTGCACCATTCTCATCAACTCTCTCCCACTCATGAATAAACCATGGCTCTGTGTATAAATGCCCTCAAGCATTCTTTGTACAAATGAAACTGTTCGTGCATGTGAACATACTAGACAACTCTAGCCGATATAGATCACGTTAGCATTGACAGCTTAATACCTGTTGGTGATTTATTGAAAAATCAGATAAAAGCAAATAAAAATAGGACGCTGCAAAAGGCAGAAGAAAGGTCAAGGCGCACTGGGCACTGTCCTTAAGGATAGATTCCACCCCTCTCGGATAATGTCCAGGTGCAATACAGGCTTCACAGCAGTCTAACCTCCAAGAAATAACCTGAGCTTCGTAAGGGTGCACACCAAAACACTCAGCTTTAGAACAGCTATTTAGACTTTGAACCTTTAGCAAGAATAGGACAATAAAGAAGACACAACAAAAGATTTGGAACAACACACACTAAGCTTATACGTTGAACTCATGAACATTTGAATCCTTTAAAAGGCTAGGACAAAAAAAGTGGAAGACAAACATGCAAAGAATTGTAGTTTTTCTACTTTTATCTAATTCAAGACATACGACATATGGGTATATATATATAAGCACATATAATAACTTGGCCGTGTTATGGCTCTTGACAAAGTCTTATTTATAGACTTGTGTACCCCTGCATTTTCGCGTCCTCGACAAGCTAATAAGAAGTTTCATATAAGGCCTCCGCCACTTGCTACGCACTTGATTGTCTTGTATGAATATCACTTGTAAAGCCAAAAACAAAAAAACAAAACAAAAAAAACAAAAAAAACAAAAAAAAAAAAGCAATTAAAAAATATCATATTCATGACGTGTTTAAAGTTTTGTTGAAGCATAACAAATAAACAAATATATAAATAAGCTTTTGTGAAAGCTTTAACCAAAGCAACACTTCCTCCGGCAAATTTAAAAGGACAGGTGTCCTATGTTGATTAAATAATACCAACTAAATATAGGGAGAAAGCTATATGATGTGCAAACTTTATGAATACTTTCATTTCAAGAAGGTTTCAACAAACATTCGGTAAAGTTCAATCTATAGAAGTTAGTTGGTATAATATCAATTGCCAATTGTGTAAGTTTAAATAAATACAAAAAAGTCTCAAATATTTGAAATACTTAATTAAAAATTAGAGCAATCCCCCACACATTTCAAATATTTGGACGATAAGTACTGTAATACGAAGACGCAACTGCTAGAGGAACACGAAAATTCAGTGCATCTGAACTAGAGCCTTTCGGGCTATGAACTAGCCATTGGATAACCAACCGTGAATCACAGGAACTTCGTGAAACTAAGTTTCTGTGAACCAAATGTCCCTTGGTGTGACCCAGAGGATTATCACCCACGTTGAACTTTCTAAGTCTGAGCTGTTCTGCGGTTTGGCGCATTCAAAGGGCCTTGCACCTGCCTGGAACTTCATGAGCGCTGTACAGAGTCGGCCTGAACCCTCATAGGAACCGGCCCCATTTCCACACTCATATAGGTGAACTTTCATCAAGTGTGCACTACAGCTTAACACACCATCCAAATAAATATAAATGTAGGACTATGGAGTTCATTAAGAGCAAAAGAAGCTCAACCTATCTTACTGCAGTCAACACTATCTCGCCGTAGGAAGGACTTTATCAATAAATAGCGATAGTGCTACAAGACAACAAGTGACTTGTTTTTACCTCTATGAACCTACATCATGGGATCTCCAATCACATAGGTGAGGTTACCATCACTCTTGCCTCAGGTTCTAGGCATCTGTCTTATTCCCCTCGACGTATTAACCACTAACCTCCTATTTAGCGGCTTTGTCAGAATATCAGCCAAATTTAACTCTGACCTCACATAATCTAGAGTCATCACTCCAGATTCTAACAGCTGTTTTCACAATATAATGTCTCAAACGCATATGTCTACTTTTCCCATTATAAATTTTGCTCTTTGCTCTTGCAATAGCAGCCTAACAATCACAATGTATTGAAATACTATGAGGAGAATATGAATAAATGGGAAGATCTGCCAATAGGTTTCTCAACCATTCGGCCTCAGAACATGCCTTTCCTAAGGCGATCAGCTTGGACTCCATAGTAGAACGAGCTATACAAGTCTGCTTGGATGATTTCTAAGACACGGCACCTCCACCAAGAGTGAACACATAACCATTATTGGATTTAATCTCATCTGAATCTGAGATCCAGTTAGTATCGCTATAGCCTTCAAGAACTGGTGGAGATCTACCAAAGTTTAGTCCATAATCAATGGTATACCTTTCAAATATTTAGCAAGTCTTTCCAATGCAGTCCAATGTTCCTTGTTAGGAATACGAGTATATCTACTCAAGCTATTTACTGCATATGCAATGCCAGGCCTTGTATTATTCATTAAGTACATTAGAATACGATTTGGGCATATTCAGATTGTGAGACACTATGATATGCATTTTTCTTAAGTTGGGTGCTCGTGTCATGAGGAGTAGACACTGGTTTGCAGTCAAAGAACCCAAACTTTCTCAAAAATTTCTCATCATAGTGCTCTTGTGATAACATAAGACCATCATCACATTGACAATTTTAATGCCAAGAATCACATTTGCTTCACCCATATCTTTCATGTCAAAATGAGATGCAAGAAATCTTTTGGTCTCATTTATCACATCCATGCTAGTTCCAAAAATTAGCATGTCATCCACGTAAAGACAGATAATCACAGAAGTGTTTTTTTCAAAAGATTTGAAGTAAATACAGTTATCTATCTCATTATTGATGAGACAATCATTAGAAATCAACACTTCATCAAATTTATCATGTCATTGTTTAGGTGCTTGCTTCAAGCCATACAAAGACTTAACTAGCTTACATACCTTGTGCTCATTGCCTTTTGCAATACAACCTTTTGGTTGTTCCATATAGAATTCCTCATCTAAGTCTCCATTCAAAAATGTAGTTTTGACATCCATTTGATGAACAAACAAATTATAAATGGAAGCCAATGCAATTAATACTCGGATAGAGGAAATTCTAGTAACAGGAGTAAAGGTATCAAAATAATTAATGTCTTTCTTTTGGTTGTAGCCTTTGGCAACCAACCTTGCTTTGTATTTATCAACAGACCCATTGGGCTTCAATTTCTTTTTGAAGATCCATTTCCAGCCAATGGACTTAGCGCCTGGAGGCAAATCAACCAATAGCCAAGTATGATTTGACAAGATGGAATTAATCTTATCATTAATTGCCTATTTCCATAAGGGTGCATCATTTGAAGCCATAGCTTCCTCATATGTCTGCGGGTAATTCTCAACAAGAAAGACACAAAAGTCATCACCAAAGCTAGTAGCCTTTTTCATTCTTTTACTTCTCCTTAATACAAAATTTGAATTTTCTGGAGGATCAACACAAGTATCAATAGGGGGTAAAGATTTTTGCACCTCAATTTTCATAGGAAAACATTCTCAAAGAAAACAGCATTCTTGGACTCAATAATAGTATTAGCATCAAATAAATTACTATCATTTTTGAGAACCAAGAATCTACAGGCTGCATTATTCTGTGCATATCCAATGAACATCAATCAACAGTTTTATGTCCTAATATTCTCTTTTTAGGTCCAGGAATTAAGACCTTAGCAAGGAACCCCCACACTTTAAGGTATTGCAGATTAGGTACATAACCTTTCCACAATTCATATGGTGGCTTACCAGTTTATTCTAGGGTATTCTATTTTGAATGTGGCAAGCCGAAAGAATGGCTTCTCCCAACAAGTTCATTGCAGCCCCCAAACTCACAAGTCATATCTTTGAGTGTTCTATTTTTCCTCTCAGCTACCCCATTTGACTCAGGTGAATAAGGAGGTGTTATCTCATGGATAATTCCATGTTCCTCACAAAATGAATTGGATGGATTTGACTCATATTCACCACCCCTATTTGTTCTTAATCTCTTAATTTTCTTGCCTACACTACTAAAAATAGGGGATTACACGACGGTTTTTGACCGTCGTGCAAAGTTTACACGACGGTTACGGAACCGTCGTGTAATCCACCGTCGTCGAAGCTACCACGACGGTTATATGAACCGTCGTGGTATCTCAATTTTACACGACGGTCAACACCCGTCTTGTAATCTCGTATTTAAGTATAAAAATCCTTGTGTAAAGCGGACTTTACACGACGGACATATCGAAGACCGTGGTGAAAAGCGGACTTTACACGACGGACATATCGAAGACCGTGGTGAAAAGCGGACTTTACACGACGGACATATGAAGACCGTGGTGAAAAGCGGACTTTACACGACGGACATATGAAGACCGTGGTGTAAAGCGGACTTTACACGACGGACATATGAAGACCGTGGTGAAAAGCGGACTTTACACGACGGACATATGAAGACCGTGGTGAAAAGCGGACTTTACACGACGGACATATGAAGACCGTGGTGTAAAGCGGACTTTACACGACGGACATATCGAAGACCGTGGTGTAAAGTCCACTTTACACGACGGACATATAAAAGACCGTGGTGTAAAGCGGACTTTACACGACGGACATCTAAAAGACCGTGGTGTAAAGTCCACTTTACACGACGGACATCTAAAAGACCGTGGTGTAAAGTCCACTTTACACGACGGACATATAGATGACCGTGGTGTAAAGTCCACTTTACACGACGGACATCTAAAAGACCGTGGTGTAAAGTCCACTTTACACGACGGACATATAGATGACCGTGGTGTAAAGTTTCGGAGTGTCTATCGTGAAATGGCAAAAATCAAAAGACAATTCAAAATATTAACAACACTGATCAAGGTAAAAACATACCAATTATTATATATTACAAAGATGGAATGTCATAATCAACGAATTCCATTACATGACGAGACCATTCACCCCTAATCAAATCCAAATCATCAGAAGTGAAAAATTCTTTACTTTCAAGTGCGTTAATTCCATTAAACACTATTTCCCTCATAAAACCTAAAACGAAATAACCACATTCGACACTTCCCTCTTGCAGAGGACAAGACCGGTTCGAGATTTTCGTTTTATAATCTCGTCTCTTTTTAATTCCTTGGCCGACAGAAATCTTCCAATCCGTTAGGGCCCTAGCAAAGTAGTAAAGTTCAAACTAATTAAAATGCATATATTTAAGATTAACAAAAAAATTAACATACTAAACTTGACTTACATGTAAATGAGTTCAGTAAAGTCGTCTCGTTTCTTCTCTCGAATAGGATCAAAATAAAGGACGAGGTCCTCCCACGGGTCAATGACTCCCAAAACCCAATGTCTGCCTCTGTTATGAGGCACAAGAAAAAGCCGTCCTTTTGGTGCGTCCTTTAAAAAGGTTAGAAGATTATCGACTCGCTCTCTCATGCCAGCATCTTCAGTATCTACACGCACTGGTGAGATTAAGGTTGGAGACACGAAAACAAACTTCTCTGCTTGCCCGTTCTTCCTACATAGTTCCTCCAAATAACTGCATAAGTGTGACAAATTTATTATTATACCTACTAACAAAATGGGAGAATTTCCAGAAATAATAAATTTAGAGATAGAATGTCGTACCTCATGTAGACTAATATACAATTCGCACTGATTTCTTGTAAATTAATGAACTCATAAATATCGTCGAAGCCTAAATAGATAGGCATCTGAAAACCCATGATCGTATTCGGTATTGGGACCTCTATCTGATGACCTTGACGCATGGAATTATGTGCATAATAAGCCAAAGGCTTCATCGCTTTGTTCATTTTAATAAAGTTGAACAAAGTTTGTTGTTGTTGCACATCCTGTTGTACCTCAGTTCGAGAGTCGATCGGTCTCTTTCCATCTTGTTTTTGGCGTTTTTTCCTCACAACTGCTGGGTCAGGAACGTGACTAGGCCCTCGACTTGCCTTGTTCATACTTGTGTCGATCTCGACCAATGTTATAGGCCAAGCAACAAACCCATTAACAGCATCCTCTACAGTGGTTGCCTCGTCCGTTGGTATAGGTAATGCTGCTTTTTTTAATTTTGGCACGATGATTGACACCCGCACATTCCCTTCCCCCAATGGAATCCCATGCACTGTATCAGTTGGAAGGCTCCCTAGCCATGCTCTTCCAAACGCAACAAGCAACTGCCCACCCTGAACTTCATCGAAGATATATAGCTTACACTCCTGACTATCGACCGGCATGGTTGCCGGATCAGTCACTCCATGTTGTTTTTCTTGGGCAGAGCAACTAGCCTTAAAGCTGTTGTGTTGGTCCACGGTTGGCACATTACTGTTGGGATCAACCGCCGGCTGCGCATTTTTGCTCGCACATAGACCACGAACCAACGCCTTTAGTTCTTCAATTTCACGTCTCATTGATAGTACTTCATTATCTTTGCTCGAACTGAAACCCTTGTTGAAGTACTGAGAAGGCTTTACGAACTTTGATTGGCCACGGATACGTCCTCTGTGTTCGGGTCTAGATAATGCGTTCGACAATACATCACTAGTGCCAACTGATTCAAAAGTGCCTTGGCTCTCCTGTGTGTTGTACTCCATCTGCAAGATAATTGCATCATAACTTATTTCAGCTTAAGGGTATGTTGTAAGTATAGTAGTGCACATCAAGTCATTGTTAGTTGGTAAACTTACGATCAACTCGCTTATATTTTTCATTTCTGGATCTTTCAATGCTCCATCTACGCCTGTCTGTTGCTCCAGCCACAAAACATCTCTTTTTTCCCATTCCCCAGTCATCTTATGCTGAAATATAACATCGTTACTATACATGAGAATATACTGTTCTATAATCGGCATAAGATTTAGAAGAAACAAAACATATTGCCATACCTTTTCCTGGTCGAGCTTTCTATATCCGTCTCGGTCTCCTCTCGATGCGTATTCCTGGTTCGCTCTTATTTCGCTGCCACGATCCGAAAGTTGTTGGAATTGTTCGGATGTTCTATACTGAACGAATTTCGCCCAATCCTCTTCTTCTATACTCGGGTAGTTGTCAATAACTTTTTGAGGCCGTTTCCACACACTCTCCTCGGATACATGTTCCTCCACAAACGTCTTGTAAAGATCATATCGAAAATTCCTTGCAGCTTCACCGCATGATTTTAAACAAGCCCTACGAAAGCTTTCATCCACGGTGAAAGAAGTAACAGTTTCTTTCCAAATTATCTCTTTGTATCTGTCTAAATCACGGGATCTCCAATCTTGTATCCATATTGGAACGTGCTCTCGAGCGAGCACACCAATCCAGCTCATCAATTCATCCTCATGCCTCCCTTCCGGTTGTCCTTTCTCGTCAAATGTGACTTCAATTCGTTCACCTCTCTTCCTTGCTACATGAACACGTTTCATTAAAGTTGCCCTTCGCTTTCCATCGCCCGTTGGATCAAACGGGTTTCTCCTTCGTGCTCGTGCCTTTCTTGACTTGTCCATTGTATTTTTTTTCAAAAAATCACCTATTTATTGCAACACGGAAAAAAATATTCGAACCCGTCACGTAAGTTATAATGAAATCAATATCTCTTTCACTACGAAGCACACATTTCATGAAATATGTAAAATAACGAAAAATTTACACAAACGTATAAATAGAAAAAATGCTAACAAATTTCTCTCAATTAAAAAAAAAAAATTTGTGAAAGTTTGACTAAAAATTTTAGTTTCAGTCAAAGAAAAATTTTGTTATATTTTTTTTTTTTTTTATTAAGAAAATAAAAAAATTTCGGGCGCCAGCGAGGGGCGCCAGTGGGCGCCATGCCACGGCGCCACTGGCGCCCCCACGGGCGCCAGCGAGGGGCGCCAGTGGGCGCCAGCCCACGGCGCCATGCCACGGCACCACTGGCGCCCCCACGGGCGCCAGCGAGGGGCGCCAGTGGGCGCCAGCCCACGGCGCCACTGGCGCCCCCCCACTCGGCCAAGGGCGCCCACTCGGCCAAGGGCGAGGGGTGCCCACTCGACCAAGGGCGTGAGGCCGCGCCAATGGCGCCCCACCTAGGGGTGCCTTGGTGCCCAACCACGGCCCCAGACGCCCCCACGGGCGTCGACCACAAATACGTACGATTTCGTAAAAAAAAATTCATTTCGGCATTTGATCGAACATGTTGTGGGCGGAGAAAATCCGGATTCATAAATGTGGGTATATTCGGTCATCAATCCCGTTGACAAACATAAAATTGAAAAATTTGTGATTGTTCTCATCAATCCCATTCGAAACATAAAATCTCATTCCAAATCCCATTCAAAACATCAATCTCATTCCAAAACATAAAACCATTAAGGGTGGAGAGATATGACCTTTGATTCTTTGAAAAAGCCAAATGTGAGATATGAACTTGCAATTTTTGTAGAATCTCCAACAAGCGGTCGGCGTGGGCGACGGCGTGGGCCACGGCGTGGGCGGCGGCGGCTTTACCGGACTTGGGGAGGGTGACCAAAGTTTGGAAAAATTTTGAGAGGTTGGAGAATATGAGATGGGCGGGTAAAGTGTGAGGAATAATGGAGAGTTTTTGTATAAATAATGTTTTTCGGCGCGGAGTTCGAACAAAAAATTTGAAATTTTAAACCAAAAATTTGAAATTTCGGGTCCTTACACGACGGTCTTTAAAAAGACCGTCGTGTAAGAAAAGATTACACGACGGTCAAAATGACCGTCGTGTAATCATATTACACAACGGTCAAATGACCGTCGTTTAAGATTACACGACGGTCATTTGACCGTCGTGTAATCTTTTATTACACGACGGTCAAATGACCGTCGTGTAATATCGTATTACAAGCATGAATTTTTTCATATTCCATTCCTAAAGTGCTCAACGTCTTCTTAGCTTCATACATACTAGTCGGTATTTTATTATCAACCGGTAGAACCTCTCTTAGAAATTCTAAAAGTGCTGTGAAACTAGAATTTGTCCAGCCTCCCGAAGCCTTCATGTTCCATAGTTTGACTAATGCAGACAATTTCGTATATTTACTACACCCGTCGTACAAGGGCAACTCGGCATCATTCATCATTGCATCAAATAACTCCGGCCGATGCACAAATTGTTCTTCCAAATCATTAACCATATCAAACAAATTATCTCCTACTTCCTCATCAACAAGAGGTTCTTTTCCTTTCTTCTTGGTAGTTGGAATATTCAAACACTCCTCACCATGTAAATACCATGTTTGGTACGAACAAATAATCCCACGGGTTAGCAAATGTCTTCTAACTTCATCAACGGAATGAGATCTATGATTTCCACAATCCACACAAGGACATCGAATCTTCTCATTCTTCATGTTAGTTTTGGCAAAAGACAAAAATTCTTCAACACCATCTCGATATTTTCTAGTCAATCTATTTGCCCACATCCATTTTTGATCCATTTCCAAGAACCCGACCTAAATCGAAATTGAAGATCATACAATTTAATTCAACAATAAAGATGTCTCCACTGATATAACATACAACACTCAAAATGTAGAAAATAAAAGGAAAAAATAAGAATTTACCATTAATTTAGATATATATCGACAATAATTTATAAAAATAAATTTAATTAATTAATAAGTCAAAAGCGGAAGTAGTACTTACAAATAATTACAAGCTAGATGTGGTAGTTCTGGACCGAGATAGTTGAGGAGATCTGGTTTCGAACACCTGCAGTTCAGTAATTTTTCGACGCAGCGGGTTCTGTAATTTTTTTCGTGGCGGCGGAATAGTTCTGTCCACATTGAAAAGAAGAGCCAGGGTTTTTAAAACAGGAAGATTACACGACGGTCAAAACAAACCGTCGTGTAATATAGAAGATTACACGACGGTCAAATAGATGACCGTCGTGTAATTTCCCCAAACGGAGATTACACGACGGTCCTCTGGACCGTCGTGTAATCTTCCCATTACACGAATAACCTCCTTACACGACGGTCCATAAGGACCGTCGTGTAAAGCCCAAGAAACTTGGGCCTTACACGACGGTCCCAGGACCGTCGTGTAAGATGAAACTTACACGACGGTCCAGAGACCGTCGTGTAAGGCCCAAGTATCTTGGGTCTTACACGACGGTCCACAGGACCGTCGTGTAATCTTCATCTTACACGACGGTCTCAAGAACCGTCGTGTAAGGCCCAAATTTCTTGGGTCTTACACGACAGTATCTGAAGACCGTCGTGTAATGTCCCTGTTTCTTATGTTTACACGACGGTCCAAAATAAACCGTCGTGTAATCCGATGATTTTCTGCCCACTTACACGACGGTCCATTGTGACCGTCGTGTAAGTCCACTTTACACGACGGGTTTTGGAAACCGTCGTGTAATCTCCGTCGTGTAATCTACTGTTTGTAGTAGTGCTAGTTGATTTTCAACTTTGGCCTTATATTTTAAGAACATTTCACCTGCTTCATCCTTGTGTCTTAAGAGATATAACTTGGTATATCTTGAATAGTCATCAATAAAGACTATGTAGAATCTTTTTCCACCTCTAGTCATGGTTTGCTTTAGATCACCTAGGTCATTGTGAATTAAACTAAGAAGTTTAGTTTCTCTCACCTGGTTTACATGTCTTTTTGTTGATTTAGATTCAACACACACATCACATTTCTCAATGTTAGAGATAGAGAAATTAGATAGTAAACCACAATCTTTCATTTTCTTAATGTAAGAGATCATGCCACAAGTCAACAGATTCAACATTATAAGCACAAGAGGATGCCTTCTTTTCTTTCATTAGAACATTGAATACATTAAGCTTGAACAGTTCATTTGAGCAATACCCTTTCCCAATTAACATGCCATTTTTAGTAAGAACAAATTTATCTCCCTCGAAAGACACTCAAACCCCTACTTTTCCCAATATATAAACAGACACAAGATTATGACGGATATTAGGAACATGAAGCACATTACTCAGTGAAAGGGTTTTCCCAGAAGTCAATTTGAGAAGAACTTTTCCTTCCCCAAAACTGGAGCAGGTCTGGAATCACCCATATACACTTATTCTTCCCCTTCTTTCACTGGTATGTAATCATAAAATGCACTTCTGACACCGCAGATGTGCTTGGTAGCTCCAGATAGTCTACCACACAATCATTGTTCCTTTCTAACATATTCACTTGGGAGACTACAATAGCAGAAACAATTTCATCTCCTTCGACCATATTAGCTATAAGAGGATTTTCATCTGCCTTCTTGTGTCTGTACCGACGCTGAGCAGCATACTGCCCAGGCTTCCCACATGTAAAGCAGTTTCCTTTCTTTTTAAAGGATGGGTTTTTGTTTTTAAATTTGTCCTTATTGTTTGGTTTAAAATATCTCTTATTTTTATATTTATTTTTACTTGTATTGCTCTTTATAACGTTAGCCTTGGAACACAATTCCTTGGCTTTCTTAGCTCTGTCTCTAAGTCTATTCTTTTCCTCAATTCGGATGTGCACAATTACATCCTCAACGCTCAGATGCCTTCTTTCATGTTTCACACTGTTCTTATAATCTTTCCATGTATTTGGCAATTTTTATATCAAACAGCCTACCACAAAAGCTCAAGTAAAATAATTACTTCCTTTTTTAAATCATTCAAAAGCATGTGGTATTCATGAATATGTGCAGAAATGTCTTTTTCATCAACCATTTTAAAATGCAGAAAATTGCCAATTACATATTTTTGTGAACCAGCATACTCAATCACATATTTATGATTCAAGTTTGCCCAGATTTCATGGGCATATTTATAAAAATAGTAGACATCATATAACTCATTAGACAGAATACTGAGTATAGTATGGCGACATACCTTATTCACCTTTTTCCACTCTTCAAATACCTTATCATAGTCTTCCATGTTTTCATCTAGCGTTGGTTTCGTCAGATACTCGGCAAAGTTCATCACGTCTAGAGTGTCAAACCCCTTTTCTTGCCAGTGCTTGAAACGGATTCCATTGAACAGCTCAATTTTGGAGGTATCTGGTAGTGATTTGACAGCTAGGAGAGTAGCATCCATATTTAATCTATCCTTAAGATTGTTGGGGATTTATTGAAGCATATGATAAAAGCAAAATAAAAATAGGATACTGCTAAAGGCGGAAAAAAGGTCGAGGCGTGCTAGACATTGTCCTTAACAATAGATTTCGCCCCTCTCAGATGATGTCCGGGTGCAATACAAGCTTCACAACGGTCTAAGCTTTAGGATTCAACAACCTGAGCTACATAAGGGTGCACTTCCAAATACTCAGTTCTAGAACAGGTATATAGACTTTGAACCTCTAGCAAGAATAGGACAAAAAAGAAGACACAACAAAAGATTTGGAACAACACACACTAAGCTTATACGTTCAACTCATGAACATTTGAATCCTTTAAAATGCTAGGACTAAACAAGTGGAAGACAAACATGCAAAGAATCGCAGTTTTTCTACTTTTCTCTACTTCAAGACTTACGGCATATGGGTGTGTGTGTGTGTGTGTGTGTGTATATAAGCACATATAATAACTTGGTTGTCTTATGGCTCTTGGCAGAGTCTTATTTATAGACTTGTGTACACATTTTTGGCTTCCTCCACATGCTAATAGGAAGTTTCAAGTAAGGCCTCCACCACTTGCTGCACACTTGATTGTCTTGCATGAAAATCACATAAAAAGTCAAAAATGAAAAATGAAAAAAAAAAAAAAAAAAAAAAAAAAAAAAAGCTATTAAAAAATATCATATTCATGCCGTGTTTTAAAGTTTTGTTGAAGCATAACAATTAAACAAATAAATAAATAAGATTTTGTGAAAGCTGTAACCAAAGCAACACTTCCTCCGGTAAAATTAAAAGGACAGGTGTCCTTTGTTGATTAAATAATACCAAATAAAATATAGGGAGGAAGCTATATGATGAGCAAACTTTAGGAATACTTTCATCACAAGAAGGTTTCAACAAACATTCGGCAAAGTTCATTCCATAGAAGTTAGTACGTATAATATCAATTGCCAATTATGTAAGATTAAATAAATATAAAAAGTCTCAAATATTTAAAATATTTAATTAAAAATTACAACAAAACCAAATTGATTAATTGCATAGATATCACCACTACAAAAGGGATAGAAGATAAGTTGCAAATTTCATCTATCGTACTTTCATCTGCCCTACTAATTTTTATTATTATTATTATTATTATTTTAATAAAGAAAGAGACCAAAAAGTGTCAGGGAAAGCTAATACACATTCCAGTTGAGTTAGCACCCAATAAATCCCCCATCACAAGTCAAGCTCCCAACTCAAATTATTAGAAAGGCAAAAGAAATAAACAAGAAAAACACAAAAATGACTACTCAAATGGGTAGAAAACCAAAAACCCAAAAAATGAAAATTAAACTGCCAAGTTAGAGAGAGAGAGAGAGAGAAATCAGGCAGTAGTAACGCTAAAAAGAAGTGCTGAAACTACGCATATATGAAAGTAGGTTATTATTAAGTAGACCTCATTAAATAATTTTTGCATGTAAAACCCTGTGAAAAAACCAAGGAAAAAAGACTGCCTATGTAATGTCATTACTACAAGATAAGGCAGACGGAAAGAACCATGCATATCATGATCTGAAAGAAAATGGTAATGATTGGTAGTCACATCATCATCTGTCCATTAATGAAATTGATCTTTGAAAGCTGCAGATCGGAAAAAAGTTACTTTGTCAGCAACACAATTAGCTTTCCTGTTGTTATATAGTTACACGCGGACTTATTTAGAAGAATATTTGAATATGTCAGGGTCGCAACCATTTATTTTTGAATCTCCAGGGGACTGAATTGTGATTCAATTTAAACCAGTTAACCACATACATGGAATCGCAGTACTCAACCCATAAATTATCCCACT
The DNA here is from genome assembly GCA_025413485.1 of Ficus microcarpa. Lineage (NCBI taxonomy): Eukaryota > Viridiplantae > Streptophyta > Magnoliopsida > Rosales > Moraceae > Ficus > Ficus microcarpa. Next base: position 4,553,238 of record CM046377.1, on the reverse strand, counting down.
TCAACTCTCAAGCAATTTCAAAGTCAAAATGAAACCTATGAGCTCCGTTTCAAAAGCAACGAAGCATCCAGGGGCATTGAGAGGCGACCTTCAAATAGTATTTAAAAAAAAAAATTTAAAGAAAGAGAGGAACCAAGCCCCTACTCAAATTTATTAAGACAAAAAAATTTAAAAAGAAAAAGAAAAAGAACAGAAATTCAAAATTTAGAAATATAAAAACAAAAAAAACAGCCATTCAAAAAACAAAAACAAACCCTCAAAGAGAAAACTGGATTCATCTATATACCTTGAAACCATGCCTTTTTGAATACAAAGTTCATGGACATTTTTGTTTTCAAAAATAATGATCACGCCTCTTTGAATATTACAGAGTTCCACCAACTTATCTAATGATTGTGCAATTATAGTAAAAAATAATAATAATTATCGATGCTTGTTGTTTAATTGTTTTCTCAATTTGATGAATGGGAATGCTCTTTCTACTTTTTTAAACTGATTCTATCAAGAAAGTCTTGTAATTGCATTATTAGCTTGAGACGTTGTACTCATGGAAGACTGAAATCATTATCTCCACTTCTCTCAGAACAATACCAAAAGCATTTATTATATATCGAACACCTTGATTACCCTGATAGCCTTAATTACCAATATCAGTTAGATCCACTACTAAAAATATTAACTTCATTGACTAGATTTTTTTTGTCTTTGTCGCAGTTAGCAGATGCTTAGAACTATTTTTTTTCCACTGTAGAAGTATCTTCAACAAATCCAAATCATTCGATGAATTTGAGATTGCAAGGATAAGTCCGCAACATGGATGTCACTTGTGTTTCTACTCCCCGCTCAATCTTGTTTTTGCAGGTCTGTTACGATTTCTACTATATTAATAAGCAGTAAAGAATCCAGTAAATTCTTTGAGTAAATACTTTGAGAGATCAGTATCTAGCTACAAGGCACTCTTCCATGCAAACGGAACATAGTCTCCTTCCAAAATAGCTTCATCAATTTTAACAATAGGCCTCTTCCTCTAGTAATATTGGAGAGAAACTTTGGTGACAATAAATATTCCAACCAAGTTTGAAAATTTAAACCAAACCTGAGGCTGAGGAGTAGCAGGACGCTGATCTTATTGGAATTAAAGTTCGAGACCCGGCATAGAAGACTCGTCAATTCAAGCTTTATTTTCCACGTACCCGCTGACCAAATCCGGTCTCTGTTGGATTGAGAGGAAAAGTGAATATTTAAAATGTAACGCCCCCCTTAGAGGCACGTAACTATAATTTAACACGATTTATTAGTCTTAAAAGAGCGGAAAACACGATATTAAAACATTGATAAAATGAAAAGGTTGAATTTTTTTTTTTTAACATAAATCAAAAATCTCATCTAAAACCATATATAACAGCAAAAAACGTAATAAAAATTAATCTTCCAAACCCCACCTAATACAATTTCAAAATCAACTAGCATTATTTTGGAAAATTACTCAAACTTAAAACTTGTAAAGTCATAAACGAACTTAAATTCTAACTTAAAAATAAATTAGTACGATAACCCACTCCGCTTCGTTAAGCTTTATTCTTACATCTATCTACAACATAACCAAAAAAAAAAATTTCAAGTAACAAAACGCTCAATAAGTACATCCTTAAAACTTACAAAACATTAATCTTTTAATTTAATTAGATGTAATCATATAACACATGATACTAAACATAGTGTAACATCTCAAAAGGTTAGAAAACTTGTCATTATTATCATACATTATCATCTTCATATTTATCCTTTATACGTAGTTGGGTTCTAGGCCATATGTACTAATTCATGCAAACATGGTGAGAGTGAGAATGCAAGTTCCAAACCCACTAAAAGAACATAATAACAGGCATTGACCCAATACTTTCCTATGGACAAAACTAAAACTTACCACTTTTGTGATGACACTATTTGTGACAACAATTGTTGTCGTTAATTATACCCTTACTATGATGACATGTCGTCGCAAGTACATCTAGTCAATTTTACTAAAAAGAGCTGTTGCAAATATTTGTGATGACATACACTAGAATATTTGCAATGACAAGTTGCAATATTATTGCTTAATATTTGTGACGACATATCATTACAAATAAGTCAATTGATGCCACATTCTAACGTGTATCAATTGGAGCCAATTTTAACGTAGGGGGTTGTTTTTTTCCGTGATAATTGCAGTCATTTTAGTAATATCTATCATAGTTAAGAGAGTTCAAGGTAGGATAAGAATTTTTCTCCCAAAAAAAAAAAAAGAAAAGAAAAGAAAAAACTATTATACCCCACGTTTTGAATTTTTAAGTACACATTCAAACTTAAAATCTCAAAAACTCAGAACTTTGATTTTTGAATTAAACACTCTAAATTATACTATAAGTTTAGTTCAGGATAAAAATAAAAAATATAAAGATAAAAAGATAAAAGATTCTTATGTTGTAATTTGAACTATTGCACAACTGAAAATGTGTCTAGCAAGGACGTCGGACAAAAAAAAAAAAAAAAGGAAGAATTGTCATAGTTCCAACTTCCAATTTCAAAAATAACCTTAAAATTTTTTATACATTATTAGGTTTAAAAATGAAAATAATCTTAAAAATAAAAATTCAACTTATTTTTTAAAATTGAAATAATTACAAAAACCAAAAGAAAAAAACAAGGGAAAAGAAACTTGCATAACTAAATCCCTTGAACTTTTATAAATTTTTAAAGTTATTTTTGTAATTATTAATATTTGAATTTAAATTGTTTTTTAATTACTGTAGTGTCAAAGTATGAAACAATAGACATTTTTGCTGACGGATTAACATTTGAGGGGCATTCTTGCTGTTGATGCCCAAAAATGTACAAGGTCCAAAGACAAAGTCCAAATCCAATCAACATTCCGCAATGTGAAAAAGGTATATATGAGCCCGAGCCACACTTGGAGAATTTTAATGAGTTGTGGTTTGGTACATCACGAGAGCATAAATGGGTCCATTTATTGTTGGTTTAAGTAATTCTCGACCGCACTTGGGAGGTGTTGAACTAATTGGGTTAAGAATAAATTGGACAAATGGACAAAAACCTTGTACTCCAATTACTAACCCAACAGCATCCTTTAGTTTAGTAAGCCTAATAAGCCAAAGGTCATTTAGAATATCGTACTAAAGTATTCCATATTATAGAGTTAATTTTACAAGTTCTCCAGAGAGACAGTCTCAAGTCATTTTCCGACAAGCTTTGTAAGGTTGAGTTGACCGTCATGAAAGTAGACTTTCTCAGTCAAGGAAACCTTCTTGGACATTCAGACCACCTAAAATGGAACCAAGAAGCAACCCATTGGTCACCAATTCCTATGAGCACTTTGCCAGTAATAAGCAATTCTGACCATCCAAAATAACAGTTGAAGCCTATTTTAGCTACCAATATTACATCAATTAGCTATGTGATAGTAACTGACACGAACCACATCCAGAACTGACGCGACCCTAATCAAATTGGTTTCCAAGATCGAATTCTAAACGGCTTTGAATGGAACCGCGAACCGATGCCTAACAAGAAACACGAACCTTGGTATGTAAGGACGTCACAATCAGTTATGGACGGACTAATTGATAAGTCTTATGAACGTCACGAAATTCTATGATAAGTTCAAGAAGTTCGTTTAAGAACCAAAGAAAATTAATCCTCAAATTTTCATGTAAACTAATCTGCATTCACAATGAAATTCGTACATTATATATAGGTGTTTCCCTTTGTGGATTTTCATTCCCTAATTACCCAAGGAATTTCGGGAAGTCACTAAGCCAAAACGGGAAACAACCAATCTAAAGCAAATAAAGGTAAAGTAAATAAGGTAAGTTTCCTAAATGGCTGAAAAACCTTAAAACATTCTAAAATAAAAGGAAACTAGATAAAAACTCGGTCAATAACTGGTTCTTATTGCCAATTGTTGCCTCAAAATGGGAAAGTTCTCAAAACGAAAAAGTGACAGCTAGTGAGCTTGCAAACGTGATTACTCGGTCTCTTTTAATACTTAAATCACACATTTATTGGGCTGGTTGTCGCTTGTAATTCCCTCGATGGGCCTCCACGCAATAGCTTGAAACCAAGTTGCTCGAATTAGACCAATAAGTGCATCTTTGAATTTCTTCGCGCGAGCCCTCGTAACCGGACCAATAGAAACTTGAATTGGATCTGAGTATATCTCATTCCACATGCTCTTGTTGTTGAAGAAAATGGGTGGTGGAAAACTGTTTGGGTGTAAAGAAACGGAATCAAAAGGTTTTGAGACGTAGGAATTACTTTCCTTAAAGTTTTATTTGCCCTCACTATGAAAGTTTGCTATCAGGTGTTTTGGCAAATTACCTCCAAGATACAACAAACCCACGAATTCAATAAGTAGCAATCTTATTAAATTCCAGAACAAGATATGAAACTAATATTAGAAACTGGAGTTTTATAACCTTTGATATGCATGTTCACGAAGCGTTGCAAGCCTTTGACATGCCTGTTCATAAAGCGTTGCAACAAATACAACAATCGCACCTTTTAAATTAAAAGGTGTCTTTTCATTAAAAATAAAACGTTTCTGTTTGAACAGACATACTTGTTGGTACTCAGAATTAATTATGACCGTTAGATTGAAACGATTCAAAAAATTAAATCTGAATTCATTCAAATCCGACCGTTAGATCGTGTCCGATCAAAACAACGGTCCAGATTTAATTTGGAAAAACGCTACATCGAAAAAGAGAGTGCTCCTTGACTCCTTGCGATGATGCGAAGTGCAAAGTGCGCCCTAATAAGCGCCCTAAACGCCCAATCGCCCTCGCCCTCGCGCGCGCGTGTGGTGGTGCATAGTGGTAGCATAGTACCCCCTATACACTAGTAATCCTTACACTTCACTTGTTTCATTTTATACCACTATGCTTGTTTGTGCTTTTCCAATGTGGGACTTTTGTTTCAACTACCCAATGGTAATATGAGAGATATTACAATCTCTCTAACAATCCCCCACTAGATTGTAATATTTCTCCAATTTCTTATTGATATACTCATACTTACAAAAGGTATCTTTCGATTTAAACCTTCAATTAGTGACTGTACTTCAAAATATTCACAAGACAAAGGTGTGCAAAGCATTAAACCTCATCTTTTATGTTAGTACCGGAAATACATCACATATGAGCTATCTCAGTTTCAAAATTATGTTCCATTATAATAGCACTATTACGGCCATGTGCTCTATCTTGGTTTCATGAGCATTTACAAGAGTAAACCAAACTCTTGTTAGAAACGGCACCATTTCTTATGCTCACTTAGGTGAAGTTCATTGCATGTCTTAGTTACTCAAGATTTGAACTTCATTAAGAGTTTATACTCATCCTTCACACGTAGCTATTTGCACTGAACATCCTAGAAGAGACACAAACTTAAATTTCAGTGCTCGACCGATTACTTAACAGTAACTTGTTTTTACCCATTAAACTTTGGAGTAGTGGTAATACTACTACAAAGTTGAGTTACCATCACTGGTGATTCTTTCTAAGATACGTTTCAGTCCCATTCCACTAGATGTATCCTTGACTAGGTCCCTTGCTAGGTCTTTTGTCAAAGGATCTACTAGGTTCTTGTTTGTCCTAACATATACAACATTAATAACACCATCTGTTATTAATTGTCTCACATATTCGTATCTCAAGCTAATATGTCTAGACTTTCCATTATACACCTTATTATAAGCTCTAGACAAAGTAGCTTCACTATCGCAGTACAAAGAAATTGATGGCATCGGTTGTGGCCACAATTGTATATCAAACAATAAGTTTCTCAGCCATTCTGCTTCCTTGCCTGCAGCTGCTAGTGCTATAAACTCAGACTCCATTGTTGAATGAGTTATGCAAGTCTGTTTGTTGGATGCCCAAGATACAGCCTCTCCACCAATAGTGAATATCCATCCCGAAGTGGATTTGTTATCACTTGAACTAGTTATCCAACTTGCATCAGAGTACCCTTCAAGTACTCTGGATAGTCATTATAAAACAAACCCAAATTAATGGTTCTTTTGAGATAACCAAGTATCCTCCCAATTGCTTTCCAATGCTCAATGCTAGGGTTACTCGTGTACCTAGACATTTTGCATACAGCAAATGCTATATCTGGTCTTGTGCAATGCATTGCATACATCAAACTTCCAATTACACTTGCATATTCAAGTTGAGCAACTGCTTTACCAGAATTTTCTAGTAACTTTATACTAGAATCAAATGGGGTATTCGTCTTTTTAAATTTCAAATGTTTGAATTTAAGAAGCACTTTCTCAATGTAATGAGATTGGCATAATGAGTAACCCCCACTATTTTTCTTAACTTTAATACCCAAGATAGTATCTACTTTACCAAGATCTTTCATCTTAAATTGTGAAGTTAAATACTTCTTAGTATCATTTACTCCATGCATGTTTGTTCCAAAGATAAGTAAGTCATCAACATATAAATAAATGATCACACCAAAATCATCTACAAACTTAGAATAAATACATTTATCGGCATTATTGTATTTGAAACCATGTGATAATATAACCGAATCAAATTTTTCATGCCATTGCTTTGGTGCTTGTTTTAATCCATAAAGTGATTTGATTAACTTACAAACTTTCTTCTCATTTTCAGGCAAAACAAAACCCTCAGGTTGTTCCATGTAAATTTCTTCATCTAGATTACCATTAAGGAAAGCCGTTTTCACATCCATTTGATGCACATACAAATGATGTATTGATGCAATAGCCATTAGCACTCTTATGGATGTTAATCTAGCCACAGGAGCATATGTATCAAAGTAGTCTATACCTCGTTTCTGTTTGAAACCTTTAGCTACCAATCTAGCTTTAAAAGTTTGTATAGACCCATCCGTATTGTACTTTCTTTTAAATACGCACTTATTACTTATCGGTTTTGATCCTGCAGGCAAATCAACCAAGATCCATGTATTATTTGACATATTTGAGTCTATTTCATCATTTGTAGCCTCTCTCCAAAAGGAAGCATCTCTAGATGACATAGCTTCACCATATGTTTTTGGATCTTCTTCTATATTAAGTAATAAGGGTATTTTATTAAGTACATTATTTATATCTCCTTCAACTAAAAAACATAAGGCTTGAGATGAAATGAAATCAGGGGCTAATAGCTTTTCTTTCCTTTCTCGTTGACTTCTCCTTGGTTCAGATTGTATTTCGGGTTCTTTTCTTTTGTTATTAGTGAGGGAACCAGGAGTTAAGTCACATGGTGAATTAAAATCATATTTGAATTCACATGTAGAATCATTACTAAATTTCGTGATTCTACAATTACATCTCGTGATTCTATAATTACATTAGAATCTAGATTCAACAACCTGTATGCCTTGGAATTTTCTGCGTACCCCACGAAAACATTTTTAATCCTTCTAGGTCCTAATTTTGAAGATTTAGGGTCATGCAATCTATAGAATGCTAAACAGCCCTAGACCCTTAAATACGTCAAATTAGGCTTTTTACCTTTCCATACTTCATATGGAGATACATGTGTTTTCATATAATGAATTCTATTATGAACATGACATGCAGTAAGTAAGGCTTCCCCCCCACAGATTGTTTGGCAATCTAGGATTTAAAAGCATAGAATTAATCATATCTGTGAAGGTCCTATTTTTCCTTTCGGCCAAACCATTTTGTTGAGGAGTAAAAGGAGCGGATCTTTGATGAATAATTCCATACTCTTCACAGAAGGTATCAAAATCATTTGAAAAATATTCACCACCTCTATCACTTCGAACCATTTTAATTTTCTTTTCTTTTTGGTTCTCAACTTCAGCCTTGAAAAGTTTGAACTTATCAAAGGCTTCATCTTTTGTTCTCAATAGATATACATACGTAAATCTAGAACAATCATCTATAAAAATGATAAAGTATCTTTTCTCTCCTCGAGTTAAATTACCATTGTGTTCACAAATATCAGAATGTATCAAATCTAATATTTGTGTATTTCTCTCTGCCTTAGGAAAAGGTTTCTTAGTCATTTTTGCTTGAATACAGATTTCGCATTTTTCATGACTAACATTGCTACATTAAATTAAACCATGCTTAGACATATATTTTAAAGATCTAAAATTTAAATGTGCCAAATATCAAAAGAGTCAACAATATAAACAGAATTCATAATTTTATTAATATCAAGACTAAGTTTGAGCATTCCATCACATGAGTATCCTTTCCCAACAAAAACCCCGTTTTTGGTGAGAAATCAATTTTCAGACTCTAATACAACCTTTAGACCATTCTTACATAACAAACTAGCAGATGCAAGATTCTTTCTAATTTCTGGAACATAAAATACATTGTTTAAAACCAGTTTCTTTCCAGAAGTGAATTGAAGATCAATGCTTCCTTTTCCAACAATTTTGGCAGCATTGTGATTTCCCATGAGAACCAATTGACCATCCTTAGCTTCTGCATATGAAGAGAACAATGCCTTATCATTGCAGACATGTATGGTAGCACCGGAGTCTAGCCATCAATCAGAGGATTTAGTCGCAGTAGCCATGTTCAATTCAACGATCATGCCTATTTCCATTTCAGAAACCATAGCACAGATTTCTTCAGACTAATTCTCGATCACATTGACTTTATTGGAATTCTTTTCTTCCTTCTTCTTCTTGAATCTGCAGTCACTTTGACGATGGCCTTTCTTTCCACAGAAAAAGCATTTTCCAGAAAACTTCGTCGAACCATCTTTCGACTTCTTTTTAAACTTCGAATCATTATTGACTTTGAAGTTCTTTTGGAATTTACTTGCTTCAGCGACATTAACTTTAGAATAATCATGAGAATTATTCTTTGGATCACGAGATCTAGTCTCCTCTTCAATCCTCAAATGTTTTTGCAATTCTTCCAAAGTTATGTCATCCCTCCTATGAAGGAGTTTCTTTCTGTAACTATTCCAACTTTGGGGTAATTTAGCAATTATAGCCCCCACTAGGAATGATTCAGAAATCTCAACTTTCAATTCTTTAAGTTTCGTGACCAGAACTTGCAACTCATGGATTTGATCCAAAACAGACTTGGTATCAACCATAGTAAATTCGAGATACTTTAATATGAGAAATTTATCCGTACCTTCCTTCTCTATTTTATACTTGTATTCGAGTGCATTCCAAATTCCTTCGGACTCTCCATTAAATTGTAGAGATCGTACAACGTGTCCGACACAGTATTCAGAATATGTCCTCGACACATCACTTCGTCTTCTTGCCTCTTCTTCCTTTCAGCCTTCAATGCTTCATAATCGTCATCTTTCGGTTCAGGAATTGGAGGAAGATTTGGATCCAGGACATATGCAATTTTCAGAACTGTGAGAAGGAAAAACAGTTTTCCTTTCCAACGAGTAAAATTCGTCCCATCAAAGCGATCAAGTTTGACATCAGGAGTCAGAAACGAAGTCATCTTTCCGCCCTCCATAGAACAATAAAACCTTAAGATTGTTGAAGAAAATGGGTGGTGGAAAACTGTTTGGGTGTAAAGAAACGGAATCAAAAGGGTTTGAGGCGTAGGAATTACTTTCCTTAAGGTTTTAATTGTCCCCACTATGAAAGTTTGCTATCGGGTGTTTTGGCAAATTACCTCCAAGATACAACAAACCCACGAATTTAATAAGTATTAAAAACTGGAGTTTTATAGCCTTTGATATGCCTGTTCATGAAGCGTTGCAAGCCTTTGACATGCCTGTTCATGAAGCGTTGCAACAGATACAACAATCGCACCTTTTAAATTAAAAGGTGTCTTTTCATTAAAAATAAAACGTTTCTGTTTGAACAGACATACCTGTTGGCAATCAGAATTAATTATGACCGTTAGATTGAAACGATTCAAAAAATTAAATCTGAATTCATTCAAATTCGACCGTTAGATCGTGTTCGATCAAAACAACGGTCCAGATTTAATTTGAAAAAACGCTACATCGAAAAAGAGAGTGCTCCTTGCAACGATGCGTACGTGCGAAGTGTTGCGCCCTAATAAGCGCCCAAAAGCTCCCAATCGCCCTCGCGCGCGCGTGCTCGCGCGCGTGTGGTGGTGCATAGTGGTAGCATAGTACCCCCTATACACTAGTGATCCTTACACTTCACTTGTTTCATTTTATACCACTATGCTTGTTTGTGCTTTTCCAATGTGGGACTTTTGTTTCAACTACCCAAAGGTAATATGAGAGATATTACAATCTCTCTAACACTTGCCCGTGCTACCAACGTCCTCATCATTCCCCTCCTCTTGAGAAGGATTTGTCTTCAAATCGTCGTCTGCATTAAAATGACTTAAATCAGAAACATTAAAGGTATCACTTACACCATACTCACCTGATAGGTCTAACTTTTACGCATTATCATTGATCCTTTCAAGAATTTGAAAAGGATCATCCCCTTTAGGCAACAGCTTAGACTTTTTTTGTTCCAAAAACCGTTCTTTGCATGAGTGCAACCACACACCCAATTGCTGGGCTCGAAAGCGAGCTTGTGATGCCTTTTGTTGGCTTATTTGGCATATTGCTTGGTCTTTCGCTCGATGTTGAGTCTTGCTTTCTCATGTATCTGCTTAACAAGTTCAGCTTTTCTTTTTCCATCTAAATTCACACATGCAGATAAAAGGTAATGGCATTAAATCCAAAAGGGTTAAAGGATTAAAACCATAAACAATTTCAAATGGTGAAAATTGAGTAGCAGAATGTACAGATCGATTATAAGCAAACTCAACATGTGGTAAACATTCCTCTTAAGTTTTGATGATAGCCCGCAACAATGGTAGATAAGGTCCTATTCACAACTTCTATTTGACCATCGGTTTGAGGGTAACAAGTAGTCGAAAACAACAACTTAGTCCTTAACTTAGCCCACAAAGTCTTTCAAAAGTAACTTAAGAACTTAGTGTCCCTATCAGAAACAATTGTCCTAGGCATACCATGAAGTTTCCCAATTTCCCTAAAGAACAAATCAGTAACATTGGAAGTATCATCTGTCTTGTGACATGGAATAAAATGTGTCATCTTAGAAAACCTATCCACGACCACAAATATCGAATCCCTTCCCCGTTTGGACCTAGGCAAATCTAACACAAAGTCCATTGAGATATCAGTCCAAGGTTCACTAGATATTGACAAAGGCGTGTACAAACCGTGGGGCTGCACTCTTGATTTAGCCTGCATACAAGTTACACATCTATTACAAAGCCTCTCAACATCTCATCTCATATGCGGCCAATACCACAAAGAACGCCGAGAGCCATTTAGAATGGAAGATAGGTTGCTCTTACTCCGTCGCCGGAGAAGACGGTGCTGGAGAAGACGATCTCTTGTCCTCCCTCTTACTACTTCGCCTACGCTACCATTATTTCCGGTGAAATCTTCCCCTCCGTTGGATGTTCTGAAGACCCTCCGCGGTCTCTCTTATAGCCTTGCTCCTTTTGGCGCTCCTTCCGGAGCTCGCGCCCTCCAATCCGATGGTCTCCGCGTAGATGTCGTCGGTGGGCAAGGAAGAGGAGGGGACCGCGGGCGGCAGCGGGATTGGCCAGACTTGAGATCTTCCTCGCCTTAGAGATCGTAGATCTGGAGCTTGGAAAAGTGTTTGGAAAAAAAAATAATCATAAATAAATAAATAAAATAAAACACCAAGCCCCTTTTAAATTTGCTTTCTAGTTTTCCCGGGTTTGTTAATATTGATAATCAATTCATACTGAACCTGCAAAGATCACTGCAATTCATTGTTTCTCCCTTTTGTTTTAATGTCTTTTTGCCCTTAATTTTCTCCTTTCATTGCTGGTTGTTCGTCCCTGTTTCTTTTTAGGGGAAGTCATTTTAGCCCGAATAGTAATCTCACGACTCTTTCGTGAATCCAACTCAAATTGTACATCTACTGTGGGTCCCACATCTTAAATTGTTTCCCCTCTCTGAACAATCATTCATTGTCCTCTTTCTCTCTCTAAAACCGGAGGAGCTTCTCCGTCACCGTCGCCGTCATCGCTATGGTCGTCACGACTCCTCCACAGGCACAAGCAATCGAAGCCCCTTGTGGTGATGGCGATGCGTAAGAGAACATCGGTGGCAGGCTGCAAAAGCTGTGGTTCAAAAATCCCCTGAAAGGTCATTAATTATTACCCATCTTCGCAAGACATTTTCATCGAGCGATCTTGATATCATACGGGTATGGATACTGTTATTGGGAGAGAACCTTTTATATATATATATATATATATATCATTGCAAGAAATTACAAAAATTGAAACATGCAATCTCACCAAATGGGATTCATCAGCTTGCACGATGAGGCAAAAATTCAAAACGCCTTGCATTCAAGAGAACTTGCATTTTCAACTAGGTCCAATAGGTGGTATCCTCAAATCAACCATGGCTGTCGAAGATGGTGTTTGAGTTCTGTTTTGTGGCCATCACATATTTGCTCTCAGATTTTTCATCACCGTTCGATTTCAATATTTTTTTTTTAGAGGAAGCGTTTTTTCATATTCTGGCAACGGTGAAGGCAGTAGCTGAAGAGTCGGATTTTTATCTTTAAAATTTTAGGCATAGGCTTGTATCCGGTATCGCATAGAATGCCGTATTGACCTGGAGGCTATGGCTGTCAGAGGCAACGGGCTCAAGGAGACAGGTGTAGACTAGTTAACAAGCATTCGGGTACTTTGACTTGACAAAAAGGCTGAGGAAGTCAAGACTTGACAGTGTAAAGAAATATAAAATATTTGACAGAAGGGCGATGGTGTAATTATAGTGTGATTAAAAAGGCTTTGATGTGAAATAGTTTAATATATCCAACAGAGCTGGTGGAAGAAAGGATGTAAATGTCTATTTGGTGAATAATTTTAAATTAAAAGTTTTAAATTTTAATAGTAATATTTTTAATTTTTTAAAAAAGATAAAAAATATTTAAAAAAAAATAAAAACTGATATAAAAGTTTTAAATTTAAACTCGTTTACCGGACATCCCCTATCTGTTAAAAAAAGAGCAAATAAGTGGTTACTATTGTTGGACAAAGTTGTGTCTTGTGTATTTGTGTGTGTGTATATATATATATATATATATATTATTTTAAATAACCCAGACAAAAAATTATGCATAAGGATAAAAACTGAAGTTGAATAATAAAATTTAAAACAAAAGTCTCAAATTCAATCTGTCACGATATTAGAAACTTAAAACTTCTCTGAAACTCTAGATTGATTAAAAACAGGAGGATTAAGATCGAAAAAGACAACTTTTGAAGTTCATAGCATAGTTGTGAACTTAGTATCACACGTTTGCTTAGGACGCGCTTTGTTCCTTCAATTTCGCAAGCTCTTGCCTAACAAAACGAGTTTTTAATCAACAAGTCCAGTTTGGCGAACATGAGTTTGACCCTGACTAAGTTATTGCGGGAAGCCTTTCTATCATGAACAATAATTTTTTTCCCCCAAGAGGTGTTCTCCCACTTCTTCCTTACACCAGCAGCTTCCATGGCTGCAAGAAGTTCCTTCTTCTTAGGGACCCTCTTGATGTCAATCTTAGACCTCATTTGGATTTTAATTCAAACTGTATTTTTTTACCTCAGTTTTTATCTTTTTCTAAAAAAAATTTTTATCTTTTTCTGAAAAAATTTTTGTTTTTTTTGAAAAGTCAGCAAAAATTTTCAACTCAAACTATACTTTTTCGACTCAAATTTATTTATCAAACGGACTCTTACTGTCACCCTTAATGTCAGTGACGGAAAGTCTCTTGAAGTTTTTATGAAACTCACGTGTTCAAGAGCTTGTTTTTGTCTGTAATGCTGGTGTTTGTTTTAGAGAGAAAATCTAGAGAGAGAGAGAGATATATCAAGAGCACGAAGCTGAGGGGCACCATTCCTCACCACTTACCATGGCTGTCAAACAGCCGCTGAGTTATATCATCTAGGACCTAGCTGTGAAAAATTTTGCAGCCTTGTAACTCGACCCTCTTCCTCTCTCTTCTCTCTCCATATGTGTTTCCCCATTAATTACCTTCCTCTTCCCCTCTTCTCTTCTGCAATTCTCACTTCGAAACCAGAGCTCGAGATCCTCTTAAAAAAAAAAAAAAAAAAAAAAAAAAACAGAGCATGAGAAAATGGACAGATCAAAACGCCCTCTCACCCTCTCGTCTTCAGCAGCGGAGGCCATCGTCCCAATACGCCCAGCCACGACGGGACGGTAGACTGAGCGGCGGAGTGCTAGGGGGTCGGCAGAGCCGCAAAAGTTGTATCTTTATTTGTTTATTCCTCTATGCCTTCAGAGACTTGCTAGCCTGCCCTTCATTGCTGTTGCACCACCGTCCAGATATAGCATAATCTCAACATTGACCAATAAAAGAAACGAGAAGATTTTTATTGAGGTATATGTAGGAAACCAGCTTTTGGCATTATTCACCTATACCGAATAGTTAGGGTACCTCGATGATGATGTCACTGCTGTGTTAACTGACGATATATGTAGAGCCAAA
>CM046377.1:4488597-4538597 GCA_025413485.1 Ficus microcarpa | reverse complement strand
TCCCATACCTGTCATGTTCCCCATCTTTTATAAATATACATTTAAAAATGCAACAAAGTAAACAAACAATAAGTTTACATGTACCATAAATTTAGTTCAAAACCAAATATTTCATAAACAAACCAAATTCTAAACATATGTAAATGAAATCTTAACCATTAAGCTATTTTATCAAAATATTGCAATATCTAAAGATTAAACTTTTATAAAACACTTAAGCTAAAAAAAACTTCGAACCATAAAAAATTAAAAAAAAAACATAAAATTCTCCTCCTTATCTTCATTTTATGGATGCACACACTTTTAAAAATAATTTTTATAGTATATTATATATTTATAAACATATTAAATCACACACACACATGTATATTGGGATGGGGACGGAGCGGGGAGTGCTTTTCCAGTCCCTATCCCTCTAATTTTTGGGAACAAAAAATTATCTCCATCTCCATCCCCATCCCCATCCCCATCTCCATCCCATTCGGGGCGGATCCCTACATGGCCCCATCTGAATATTACCATAGTGCAGTATGAAGGTTTGTCTGAGATAGGTGATTAGGGTCTTAAATTATTGAATTTTGTTTAATTTCTTTATTTAAACTACAATCTCTCTAATCATTTTTCTTTTTTAATTTTAACGGTAATTTGGATATTTTTAAGGTCAAAATTAAGTGTTACTCAATAAGAAGTATAAATTGTATTAAAAGTAATATTACGGCAAACAAATGTAAGACTTTATTAAGTAGGGTAAAGTTTCAAAAGAATAAAATATATATATATATAGGGTATGAAAAGATAAATATTTCAAAATTTTTAATTAAGTGTATTTTTTGGTCAAAATTAAATGTTAACCGAAAAAAGATATAAATTTATATATTAAATGTAATGTGATAATATAAAAATATAGAATTGCATTATGCAATGTATACTTTCTAAAACAAAAGCAAAATAAAAGTAGAAAATGTTCCCAAAAAAAAAAAAAAAAAAACCATTTCATCCAAGAGATGTCGTAAACATGAAATTCTCTTTTTTCATCTGATAATTTTTAATTCTTTATTATCATTTTTTCTTGTGATAGGCATGATTTTTCCAAGTATATAAAATGAAATAAAATCTTTAATATCATCAATATGGAGCTCGTTTTGTCATCGAAAGTGCAAATTGAATACGTTTCCAAATCCTTCCCTAGCAGAGAAGAATCAACTGAGGACCAAGGGCTGAGGATTTTAAAAATTCCCTTTTTGTCCTCCTAAATTTAATAAATTTTTTCTTAAAATTTTCTTTTATATATAACAAAATGTTTTACAACTTCATCTATTATCTGTCTTCCTTGAAATATTTTTAACAACTAAATTTGTACCCAAAAAAAAAACTTTAAATTTCACCTAAAATTTTTATATTTAAGTACTCACACTTAAATTTTAACATGCCAAATGAATCAAAATGAAAATTTTAAAAAAAAACTATACTACTATACTAATTCACAATTTTTAAAATTAAATTAAACTCTATCTTAATAAAATTAGGAAAATGAAAAAAATATTTAAATCCCTTCTTTTTCCTTTTCCTTTTTTGGGTAGGGCTAAATATGACTATCCCTTTCATACTGCACTTTTGATTGCTTATTATCTCGCTACTTGTATCCTTCATGACCATAACTTCCAATGGTTAATGAATACGCCACATTCGACACTATAGGATGACCTCACGTGGTAGGATAACCCAAAAAGACTTGAATTAACCCCGTGAATCATTTCTTTGGAATGGAATAATTAACCCTGAACCATACCTGCCGCTGTCGTGATATTGGGCTTCAACGCACCTTACATTCTTGGGATAATTGAAAACAAAAAGGGAAAATAAATTAAATGACACAATTTTAAAAATTATTACATCAATATGACATAAAAATTCGATACCAAACCAATATGAACTAAAAATAAAATTAATGTTAGTATTATGTTGGTCAAGAGAGAAAATTTTGTATCATGCTGATTAATGGATTAAAAAAAAAAAAAGCTATGTAGATAATTATTTCTAAAAAGACTGAAAGGTGAAGTTAGAGTAGAGAAATATCACACCCCCAAAATTGGTTTCTTTTCCTAAGAAAATATTATTGCTGAAAATACAACTTCAACACATTTATAACATCAATTATCCTTAACAGTATCATATTTAGATAAAAACTTCTGACAAGCAGTCAGTGACTATCGCTATCCTACTATCATACTCGAATGTAGTCCAAAATGATTGAAAAAGTAGGCGGCCAGTGACAGCCATCAGTATCCCACCGAGATACTACACGGTAGCCCACTGCAATACCAAAAATTTCGGCAACTAACAATTTAGGTACCCGTTTGATATTTTCGTTTTTTTCAAAAAATACTGCGTAAATATCTATTTTTATAGAAACAAAAGTTTGCAATACTTTTTTTTTTATTTTACTATAATTGACATTATTTCTATTTTATACAGATTCTTTTTTCTTTTTCTATTTTTGTTTTTTGACTTCAAATATGAATATATTTACTAAAAAATGTGAATTACTTTTAACAAACCCAAATAAGTTTTTTCCCCTTTTTTTTATTTTGAAATGATTCTGAAATAACCTCATTTATGTTCCTTTTTTGTGGTATTCATTTTTTTATCTTTCACTTTTTGTGTTGTATTCCGGACATATCAAGAACACTCATGTTTTTCTTTTTTTTTTTTTTTTTTTTGTTATGATTGAACGTGATTTTTCTAATTTAGCATTTCGTGATTATTTCCTTTCACGTTTTGCAATTTTTTTTTTCGGTTTTATTTGTGATCAGAATATTTTCTTTTTGATTATCAATAAAAGGTTTCTTTGTTTCAACATTTCAGGAATAAAATGTTGCTTTAACATAATTTTCCCACATTAACATTCAAATTATTTTCCTTATTTTTATGTATCATTGTTGTATCTTTATTTTAATTACCAATTCTTAATTATAATGATTTCTTGTTAGTATGTTTTACGTTTTTTTATAAACATATTTCTTAAGTATGAATTTGGTTTCTTAAAAACCTCTTTTTTTTAGCATGGTTTAAATTTTTATGATAATTGTAATGTTATTATGATAACTTTTTCTATAATTTGGTCTTGCTTTAATAATTTATAGTTATTTTCTAAGATTTAAATGTGGTATGGCATTACTTATTTCTTTATGATAATTACTATGTCATTATGATGTTTTTTTTAGATGTGGTATGTTTCTTTCTTCATGATAGTTATTTTATCATTATAATTTTTTTTTTAGGTTTTAAAGTGTTTTCTATTTCTTTACAATTCTTTTTTTTTTTTTTTTTGTACATTTGTTATGAACTTTGTCCTAATGCTCACTTATTTATTATAAAGATTGTTTTTCGCATACTCTACTATACAACTTATATATGATGTGGTTCTTTTATCTTTATAATAAATCAAGTAAAATTTTTTTTTTTTTAATAAAGATTTGCTTAGTTTGACATTTTTTTAGAGATTTTTTTCTTTCCTTATTTATTAATTCTTTATTTGTTTATTTTCAATTCTTAAGTGAAAGGTAATGTAATCTTTATAAGTATCAATTTAGACGTTCATGTAAGTAAAACAAAAAATGTACATTTGTTAAATCATAGCCTTCAACTTAGATATTCATGCAAATAACCCTAAGACAATCTCAAACATGATCATAATTGAATATACTATTTACTTCAAATACCATGGAGAAGATCTCTAGCTCGAGATCTCATCCTCGTGGAAGAAGGGAGATCTCCTTCATAGCATGTGGTGGAGGTGAGATCTCCCCCACAAGAAGGAGATCTTGCTGGAGATCCTTGTGGTGCTTAAGGAGACACGGTAAAAAGAGGATTTGATCTTGCCGGTAATCTAAAGTCTAAACAAGTGTTAAAGAGTAGTGGGAAGAGAAGAAAGAGAGACGGAAACAGCAGGCATCTTTTTTGTCATCACAATTCAAACTAACTAGAAAAATGTCATATGTGCGAGAACTTTATGATGGTAATAAAACTGAATCCCTTCAAATGTGGTATTTTGTCTAATTGCTTCCTACAAGAATTGGCAAGGATGGAATCAAATTTTAAATACGAGAGTGGGTTTTTCCATTTTTATTCCCTACCTTTTGAGATTATCTTGAAACCGTACCTTCTATATTGGATCATATTTTTACCTACATATTTTAGACTCACGTTATATCCTTAATTTTTTGTTTTCGATCACCTGTTGATTTTGATCATAAAAACACCTTAAATATCATTCAAATTTCAGAAATTTTATTTTTGTGTTATTTTTTATTTGAGGTTGTTTTAAGTCTTTCTCGTGTCAAAATTAGTCTTTAACCGAGAAAAGATAAATGTGATACATCAAAATTCTGTATTATTTTTAATAACCTCGAAATGTAGGTATAAAAGCTTTTTAAAAAATTAATTAAAAAATTAAAATTAAAAAAAAAACTTAAAAATATTGGGGGATAAGGTGTAAAATTAATTCTAATAAGAAAAAGTGGAAATGACAAAAGTTTAGTTTTTTTAATTTGAGTAAGTCTATGGTAAAATCTCGTTTATATTTTTTATCGGTAGAGCTCATTTTTAAACCGTCTTCATATAATCAAACGATTGAGATGTTGCTTGTGCATGATAACTATAATGTACCTTAACACATAATATTATATACAAAAAAAATTTAAAAATAGAAATTCAAAAGGACTATGAGGGAAAAAAAAAAACCCCGTGTTGCGACCATCCACTAATGGCCCCCCCAACGCAGACGACGACACCAAGGAGGTCCCCCGTCCCCCAATGCCTACTAGATCTAGCTTCGGGGGGGAAGGGTGTCCGCTTTGGGCTCATGGCATGGGGGGAAGGGTGCCTGGGCTCATGTACTAGGGTCGGGGGGGGGGGGGGGCACGATGGGGGACTGGGCTTGCAGTAGGGGGAACTGGCTCATTGGCAGGGGGTTGTTGTTGGGATCTATATGTGCCCTAAGGATAGAAAATCAATATTAGGGATTTTCTGTAAATATGACATTTTGATATTAATAAGAGAAGTTATTCATGTTTAATAAGTTGTGTCCTATTTACTTTCATTTGTTGATTGTATGATTATTTTGAGCAAATATAAAATACTCCTAGGCTGTTGGTAATATATTAAATTACCATATGTATATGGGGTATGCATAGAAGACGTGGTAATTTGATAACAGTCTAAATAAATAGTCTGCAATCAACGTAATAAGATTTGGGGATCTTATTCATGATAAGATTGTAAAGGTTGTCCGTTTCCTTGGAGGGATGGTTTTCCTTGACCATCGGATAGGTTCCGAGTAGAAACTTTAATGTATACCAGTATTGATGTATGACATTAGACTGGACCTAAAGTATTAATTGATTCGGTTTAATAATTCCGTTTATAAGAATCAATGATGCTTTGATTATCATCCTGCATTAATCTTAATCCTGAAATGATTACTTGAGTTTGTATTCATGACTTATGTACTTTGATGCACTAAAGGTGAGACACTGTTAATTCATGGTCAACATACTTGTGTTTTGGGTGCATGACTTCTGGATGAAGAAATCAAGATTCATAGATACGAAATCCATAGCTATCTTAACGATAGTAAATGTTATCTACTTAAAGGCATTATTCGGGGATTGAAAGATAGTATAACAAGATCTTAGCCATCGGTTTACTTTGTGTTCTCTGATGGTTTACCAATTGTATGGTTTTACAATTAGTGGTTCTTTCAATAGAGAATAATTGAACTTTAAATTAAAATAATTGAAAAGGTAAAACGGAAAAAGTCCTTAATTCAATC
This sequence comes from Ficus microcarpa, assembly GCA_025413485.1. Classification (NCBI taxonomy): domain Eukaryota; kingdom Viridiplantae; phylum Streptophyta; class Magnoliopsida; order Rosales; family Moraceae; genus Ficus; species Ficus microcarpa. Next base: position 4,532,764 of record CM046377.1, on the reverse strand, counting down.
ATGGATAACATATGAGGATTAAGCAAGCGATGAATAAATCATGGAAGAAGCACTACGTGAGAGAGTTTTCGTAATACGGTATGTAAACAGGAGTTCAGCTTCAAACTTTTAGTGGAATAGTTTTGAAGTTGATAATTGATGGATAATTAATCTGGGATTAATTTTTCACAATTATAGGAGCCTCTTTACATATTTCCATCGGGTCCCTCTATTAGCTCATATAGTTCCACGAAACGTCTCGGGATTTGTTCCTAATGAGATCGGTAAATTATAAATGAAATTTAGAAATGTCTATTAAGACATGGTACTCTCTAACATGCAATCCAGAAAGGATTGGACATGTGAAATTTGTAGACAAATGATTTGTCAACATGTGATTGGTTAATTTGAATTTTGAAAATAAGATTGTGTTTGAATTTTGGAAAACAAAATTTTTCTCTCCTAATTAAAAGAGGTGTACGTTTTTTTTATTGTGTGGAGGGAATAAAATTTTATTTCAAAATTATTTAAATATATTCCTAACATTAAATTATTAATTGGTTTAAATAATGGAGATTATTTCATGGATTTTTCTTTCCTAATTAAAAAGGTGCACGGTTTTTGTGAGGAAAGAAAATTTGAAATATTTCATTGATTTAAATTAATTAATATGGATAATTTTATGGAAAATATTTATTCAAATATGTGAATCTTATTTAAATTCAAAAAGGTTTAAAAGAAGTTTGAATCTAGATAGGACTAAGATCTTTTGACTAGTCTAGATTCTTGATTTAAAATTTGAACCACCAATCATAATCTATCTCTAAGTGTGGCCGAATTTTTTAGTTAGGATTTCCTCTTGAAAAATTGTTTTTAGGTTCAATGAATCTAGCCCTAAAGTTGTATGATCTTTTGGTTCAAAATTTATCTAGAAAAATAATTACTAATTATTTTTCAAGAAAGAGATAAATTTTAAAAAGGATTGGAATACTATATAAAGGCTAGGAGTTCTTGAAAAACCTAGACTTGATTTTTTGATAAAGGAAAAACGTTTTTTTATAAGGAAAAAAAACAAATTTGTGTTTCTTCCACATCAAGAAATTCAGCTATCTTGTGAGAGAGAAAAAGAAAGAAAATTCCATTAAATCAAAACTGTAAGGAAGGTTAAACCGAGTGATAATTTTCATAGGAGGTTAACCGGTTCCTGTTTTGTGGTTTTGAATAAAGAAGTTGGATCAAATTCTCAACGAGGATCATCGGAATTGAGAATAAGGGATCTAGACTTCAGAAAGTATTACCGGTCGTTGGATTCATAGAACGTGTGCCCACACACACTCTGAGACGTGGAACTCGAGAATAGTAGAAAAGACACGTTGGTCAAACGCTCTAGCAATTTCGGAATCCAAGAAATAAGGTAAATAAGGTATGCTTGATCATGAATTTAATTTATTGTTATATGCATCATGAGCTTCTTTTTCGGAAATGGCATAAAAATTTTAAAACTTCGCTGCGCCGTAACTCTGATACCGGATCCGATTTTTCCAACAGTTGTCTACCGAGAGCATCGTCGGCGGCCAAAGAGAGAATAAGTGGTATTTTCTTTTTAATTTATTTTTTATATATTATTTTTAAATTTTTTTAGTTTATACTATATAAGATAAAATACATTATAATTATATACACAAATAACATGTCAACTGTTTGATTAAATCTTAACGATTTAAAAAGAGACCCTACCGATAAAGTATATTGCAGAAATTCTACTATAACCTTACCTTTTTAATTTTTTTAATTTTTTTAATTTTTTAATGCCTTGAATGTTTTGGTTAGAAAACAGAGGGCATGTTGGAGCAGATAGAAAAATCTAATATTTGGACGGCCAAGAATGACAACAGCACTACTGCTAGTCCCTCCCACCATTTCCTCAGCTTCTTTGTTGGATAACGGGCAGCTGAGACTCCGCCATAGTGTTCATCCTCCGCTAACCTTAAACGGTTTAGAATCAGAGCCCTCAAAGAGAAAACCGACGAAATAAAAAACCCCACATCTTCATCTTCTTCTGCTGAGGAAATTACCAAGAAGTACGGACTCGAGGCTGGTCTCTGGAAGGTAACCCATTTCGCCTCTATCTCTTCCTCTCTGCTTTGATTGAAATCATTTCTTCTCTCAGATGTTTTGAAATTTTCCCATGGTTATTTTTGGTTCCGTCTCAAGTTAGCACAACTTTTCTACTCTCTCTCTTTCTTGTTCTCTTTCACGAACGTGGAAGACCTGGGAATAAGTAGATTGAAACAGGAATTTTGATTCAAGGGCTATAGATTTATAGTTTATTATTAACTACTGAGATTTGGTTTAATTTCATGGAATAGCTAAAAACTGTTGTTCGTTGGAGCTAATTGTTGTTCTGTTCTTTTTCCCTCAATTGAAAAAAAAGGGGGGGAAAAAAAGAAAAAAGAGGTGCTTTCAATTAATTTTTTAAGATCTGCCCTGAAGAGTGAAGACAGTTTTTAGCTCTTTTTAGTTTTTAAGCGTTGGTGTGGTGTCCCTAGCTCTTTTTTATCACCATTACTGTTGTTTTTTAACCGTTTTCCCGGGTTGCGCATTTTTGGGTACTTAACAGACCAGAAGACTTTTTTTCTTACGGAACCAAAGACGTTAATTTTATTTAATCAATACATTCACGAAACTTTTTAATTAGTATTATCCAAAAAAAAAAAAAAAAAACTTTTTAACTAGTTTCCCGCAATTTTAATGCGTTTCTTTTGGTGGATTCCTTTGCCATTCATAGGGACTTGGCTTAATTGAAAATGATTAAAGATAAACTATCAAATAAAAATAATAATAAAAAAGAGCTTCATTAAAAAAAAATTGATTAGAAGAAAGAGCTGCTGCCTTTTCTTTTCTTTGTTTTTCGTTTATCTTTTTTTTTTTCTTTTCTTTTTTATGTTTTGCTTAATTGGAATTTTCCTATGGATTCCCCTTCAAAAAAAAAAAAAAATCCTATAGATTTTAAAAAATAATAATAATACCCCAATTAAACAAATAGTCGGCGCATTTCATAAACAAACAAGTTTTTAAACTGCCGGTGGGTTTTTATTTTATTTTATTTTATTTTCCTATTCGTCTAGGTTAGTTTGTGCATCTTATATTAAATGAAAAAGAGTAATCATAATTTGGATTTCTGCATTATAAATCTAGAGTATTGCTACTAAACCGTTTAACCAAATACAGCTAATTTTACTTGTCTAAAAAAATTGTTAAAATGTCACAGATATTTAGTTCAAAAGAGGAAGGAAAAGGTGAGGAGAAAAAGAAATCGAAGGGAGATGAAGCGAAAGAACTGTTGGCAAAATACGGTGGAGCATATCTAGCCACCTCCATCACTCTCTCAATCATCTCTTTTTCCCTTTGTTATGTTCTAATTAGTGCTGGCGTTGATGTCCAAGCTTTGCTGCAAAAGGTATATAAGACCCTTCAAAGAAGCCTTTCGCATTTATTCTTTTTTTCTTTTCTCAAGGATCAAAGTTATTTATTTATTATAATTAATACCACCATCATAGACAATCATGTTAGTATTATCAAATTACCCGCATGTGGTCTCACAATTTGTTGATACTGACATGATATATGGCCACCATTTGCATTTGCTATAATAGCAAGCATTAAGATATGTACTAGTACTGAAACAAACGTGTGTTTCTAAGGTGGGTGCCCTCACGTTAATGCAACAGAACCATATTCACATGCATGGGATTTAGATTTGACGATTCATCCTTGAACAACCATTCCATAAACATCGTTTGATTTAAATAGTTAAAGATTATTGGTCCAATTACACAAAACTAAACTTGTCTTTTGAAAAGTTTTCAGATTTATGTTTGTGAGAGAAAAAATGAGCAAAGTACGAATTTCAAAACACTAATAACAATAATAAAAATAACTCAAATTAAAATCTTTTGAGAAATTTTTCAAACCTATGTTACAAACATAGACTAAATGGTATGAGAGATGTGTATATGAGCTTATTGGGTGTTTTTTTTTTTTTTTTTTTTTTTTTTTTTTTTTTGGTATTTTTTCTTTTCATAAATGCCTTTTCCTTTGGGATGATTTTGAAGGTGGGAATCTCAGCAGATGAAACAGGGGAGAAAGTGGGAACCTTTGCTTTGGCTTATGCTGCACACAAGGCTGCATCTCCAATAAGGTTCCCTCCGACTGTGGCTCTCACTCCTATTGTTGCCAGTTGGATTGGCAAGAAAGTCGAAAAACAAGACTAATAATTTTCTTCCTCTTTCCTCTATTTTTTCTTTTCCTTTTTAAATGTTCCTCGTGATCTCCAAAACATGTAGGATTTTGCATGTTACTGCTCATACTAAATGTGAGCTACTAAACAACTATGTCAAGGTGTTCACTGACATGAGAATTCTACCAGTATTTTCTTCCAGCTACTAATCCAGCGAATTATAAGAGAATTATGCAATATATATATATATATATATATATTGATACACCCGCACATATGCACACTCGTATTCTGGTTTAAGGTCATACTATTTGTTATCGAAAAAGAACCATGCCTGGAGAAAAATCAAGATAATTATAATAGCTGAAATAATAACAAAATATTATGCATAAAACAGTTCACAGATAAGCACTTACCAGTCCCGTCCCACCCGCTGATCAGGTAAGGCAACTTTGCAATTTAATTGTCACGTCCTAAATTGCGTGGCAACAGGTGGTATTAACTTCAATGACCTCACAACATGGTCAGGGAAAGAGATATACAGATAATATATGATCCGTCTCTCCAATCTGGTTCTTCTACTCTGAATTGTTGTCAATAACATCGCTTTAACCTATTTAATCAATTTCCCAATTCTACTTTACCCGATGTTTAGCAGCTACTTAATCCTCGAATGTAATTACTATACACAGATACACTAGAAATTGTAATTTTTTATTTGCCACTAGATACATGGATCATGTATTACTTAACTGTACATTGAGTGAACAGCCTCCTATCTCGAGTTTTCAAATTTCCAGAGCCGTGGAACCTTCCATCCAACCTTCATAGTGAACAACATAGGCGTATGAAGGACATAGTTGAACATCATAGGTCTCCTGAAAACGAGCTCATGAATTTCCTATAGAATGGAAAACACAGTATTCAATTAGATGTTTTAACTCCCAGATAGATTATTAGAGGTTTCAACTCCCCTAGGATTCTCATTAGAAGGCACTTCAGTTGAATTGGATGGCGGACTTTGTGGCCTTGGCATGCCAACATTAATCATGCTGTAGTCTTCGTGGAACCCAAAGTCACTCCATTCAACTGCAGCTATAGTTGAAGTGTTAAGAAGTTCTGAATTTATGCTTAAACATATGATTAATAAGTTCACTGATAAAGAAATGACAAGGCAATATCACAAAGACGAGGATACGTTCTGTTCTCCACATGTCTGTGATACTAACATCAGTATCCGTTAAGAGCCAGTAATCCGCATCACTCTGAACAGAAAAAAGAAAACACCAATAGTGAGTTTACCATACCTTTACTCAAATTTATTAGAAAATGCAGGAGCTCAAGCTATTAAAATTTAAAAACTAAGGGTGCTTTAAAATAGTTAAATGAAGGCACTTCCTGGTTAATGCTACTCTTTGTGCACTTTATACTTCAAAATTATCTTAAAAACAGAACATCTTGTTTGTTCCTCTATCACCCCAGTAACATCTGGAAAATGATCATATTAAAAATAGTTCTGTAATCTAACATATCCATATGAATCAGAGACAGACTTACATCAACATCTGAGGGAACAATTTTCATCATTCCACTCACAGAATCTTGTGCAGCATTTGGATCCACACAAATTCCATCATCATATTGTCCCTGGGCCTCAATGTCCTCGGCTCTATTCTCTACCATCGTCGTTGTTGCTGGGTTCTCATTAACCCCTGAACTTGATGGAATGTTTGTAGGGACCTGAACCCCATTCACCTCCTCAAACTTTTCTTCAAATTTACTAGAGTTAGGGCGGGACATAGAGCAAGGCATTAATAACTTGTCTTAGTTATCAATTATGCAAGGAACCCAATAAAAACTACATCAAAGAGGTCAAGTTGATTTTTATCGAGGAGTAGTACCTGACCAGGTAAACATCTATGGGACCCATCGCACTTCTTAGGACAATCCTATATCTCCTCTGGGGATAATCCACGACCTAGTAAGAAGTACAAAGTTTAAAGGACTAGAAACAAAAACTGCCTAAATCTCATCCCTCTGGGTACGGGAACTACCTCATCAGGATCTGGGACTTCAAGGGTCGTGCCATGTGGAGCCTTAATAGCTATCAAGGTTTCATTCTGATTGAATCACTAATAAACGTCAGTTAACGGAAAACAGCAATTTTAAAGGAGTACAAAAAATATAGAGTGATGAACAATGCCAAGCATATTAGACACTGGAACGCAGACTGAAAGATTAATACCAAACACATATGAAAATAATGCAAAGAAACCAAACCAACCTGGAAGCAGGGTAAACTCTTGATGTCTTCTTCAGTGACGAACAGCCATCTAAAATATGAAAAAAGAAATTGATCAAAATAATCATGCCAATTCAAATAAGAGTGGAATGTTAAAATTATGTAAACTACCTTTGATTGTTTTCATCGTCACTCAGGTATCTCAATCTTTCTTGCATTTGTCTGCCAGATTTTATAAGCCTCTCAGCAGAATCGAAATATGTATCTAAGCAAAAAAGGGGAAAAAAATGGTGTGGAATTGAAAAGAACTACTCAAACAACCTTATTTTCTCATCTAATTTGTGCTCTTCCATGGATAGGCTCTCAATTTCGGCCTGCAGATTAAAGATGCTTTCATAAGACAACATCTCAACAATCTGAATATCAAGATCTTTGTTTTCTGGTTGCAGCATTTACCCAAAAGCTGAAAATTTATTGAACGATCTACCATGACAAGGTCCCACTAAAGTTATACTGAGAGAAGCCCATTGACCACACATATTCAAACACTAGTCTGTCAACTTATATCAAATCGCTAAAAAGAATAAAATCAATGCACAAATTGAGTACTTCCACGGATGAAATACACATTTGGCAAATAAACAACTAGAAGTGCATGTCGACAAACTGGAACATCAAGAAGAGTTCCTCTAACCAAGCCAGCAAGCCAAACCAGATACCAAGCTAGTATGCTCAGATTCATAAATAAATCATTTACTCCCTCTGCAACTTATACATACAGGTCTAGGATGAACAGATGGTGGCAAAGGTGGCTAATCCAGAAATTAAGATAAAAGGAAATAGCAATATGCATAAACAATAGAGCATACACATTTCGCACAGAAACACTTGCATTCATGCCCATCCAAAAAACTAAGCTAGTGAAGTTTTGAGCCACCAAAGCGATGACAAGAAAAAAGCTCCACGTTGCATGTACCTGTAAGCTACCGTAATTTTCATCCCCGTCCCCTGGCTGTCCCACATCAAGTCCCCTAAATAATCAATCAGTCAAATCATTAGTTTTTCAGTTTCTTCTTAACTCTCAGCTATACTTTGTAATAACAATAGCATCCAATTTTTGAAATATCTAAGAAACATTTTGAACATTCCGTACTTCCACTGAATTCTATTTTTGAGTTTCTTCTCGATGAGACCAATTCCTTCTAGGACATTTGTTATGTCATATATTCGTCTCTTTTGCACCTGTGAAGAAAAAAAAAATTTACAGAACTTTACCATAGAAGGTGCACCATCATGGTAAGACCAAAAAAAAAAAAAAAAAGTCACCTCTAGAGTATCAGCAGCTTTGTTTAGATCTAGTATCCCATCTTCAGCATGTTTGATCAAATTTATGAACTTTTTGGTCAAGAGACCTGAACAGAGATCATAGAATATGCTGTTAAATGCATGATCTAGTAATAATGATGATCATGATGAAAGAATCAAAAAGCTAACAAGGGCATAAATAAGAATTCTCTTACCAAGAGAGCTGTCATAACGACAAGGCCCAGCTGCGGTAAGGTTAGTGCCGGAAGGAGAACCTGCCAATTTCACAGAATGAATGTGCCATTACATGAAGAGAATTATAGTACCATGAAACTAATCTATATGTTCATGTTAATAATACTTTGTTAGTACAGTAGAACCAAAGTTCTTGGACTGTACTCCAAAGATTTTGAAATAAGGAAAACTTACCAATATTTGAAACGGGGGTTTGAGTTTGAGGTCTAGATTTACTGCACTTTGTAAGCCTTGATGTTTTAGTTGGCTTTTCCACTTTTACTGATACAGGAGTCTGAAGGGGACTGTTAACTACTTCGGTAAATCTAGCACCAGCTGTTCTATCACTGGATTCAACTTCAATTTCTGCCATGTCATTCTTCCGCTTCAACTGCAAACAAACAATTTAGAAATCCCAAACGCAATTAGCAAGAGATTCAAATATAACCTTACAATTTATAACATGAGATGGGTATTTAAATTCCTTTGCTTTTTAGTTTTGTAATAACCTTTTGGAAACACCGAGTCTTTTGGTCATTCACCAGGTAGCCTATTGAACACCAAACCATGGGGAAGAAAATTATAGCCCAGACCACTCAACTAAACCCTAGCGTTCACATGCATATTCCATCAAAAATTAGAATAGAAAAAGAAAGACAGCAACAAATGTCCTGAACTCATCAACTGGAAAAACTTTACCCTAAATATGCTCAGGAAAAAAAAAATTCAAAAGGGAATACATAAGCGATAAAAGCCAGATTTTCATTGTAAAATATATATGAAACCCCAATTTACTGACTTGCAAGTTTAGAAAATAAATAATAGAAACGGCTAAAAAGAACTAAACATTTAACCATCTTAAAGGAACGGATCAAAGCTTAATCATTTAACAGTATCTATCTGTCAAGAAATTCTTAATAATGCTGACAAGGACTAGAAATGTACATCAATGTGAAGTACATTTTAACACAAGTACACAACAACAAAAATATCAAATACCTGAAGTTTCTAGGTAAGACTAAATTCAATTTCTATTTGTTCAGATTTATGGGTTAAAAAAAATCAAGTATAAGAATGTATTACACTAAACATTTTGTTATTTAAGGTAACCTAGAACATATTGCATTATTCAATAGTGCTGTGCGCATAGCTTCACTCCAAGGAGCCACATCAGTGAAGAATAATCACTACCTACTCGGCCATAAATTATACATTAGTTATTTTGGATACTATGGCATCATTAACTACTTAATCATGCATTAGAATTTAGAGCCCATATACCAGAATCTCTACCATACAGAACCATCCATTGCCAATTCGAACTTTCCAAAGGAAAATTCTACCAACTGAAACTCTTTAAATCCGACAAAAACAGTTCCTATTCAATCCTTAATACAAAAACAGTGTATATGTTCATAATTATAACGATCAGAATAATACACATGGTTATGACTTCTGTAAGATGAAATTAAAACAAACATGTGTCATCATGCAGTTACTCATCTAAATATCCATTAATTATCAGCATTCCAGCAGGATTCAAAATAAAGCAATAAACCAGTGAAGAACAGTAAATTTTGTTCGAAGTTCACTTCATATTTACCTGAGGCACAAATTGCTAAGAGTGTTAGTTCAAAAAGTACCGTAAAGAAAATTTACATCTAAAATGTCAAAGCAAGGTGAGAAGTTGTGCAGCAATTGGACCTACCTCATCTAAAAGGTAGTCGAGATTTCCAACAACTGATTTCTCTCTTTTTTGGTTAAGTAATTCGAATATATAAATAGTTAGCTTTATCTTTCATACCATATCAAAGACCCAGAGGTAAAAGCAAATTTATTTCTAAAAGTGTATCAATTGCAATAAGCATCTAGCAACCATTTCCAAGAGGATCAAAGAAAGAGGACAATCACAAAATACTACGTATTTACATTAGGTGGGGTTCTTACTTTTAAGAAACATGTAATCTTTCTATTGTTAATAAAAAAGGAGCATTCCAAACTGAGAATTAATGTACTCTAAAAACTAACAGAAAGACATAGACAAGAAACAAAAACTTAAACCAAGTCCTTCCAGTTTGAAAGAATCAGGTTTAGAGTAACATTGTTAAACTTTTTAACCAAACAAAGTCACATAGAAACCCAAAAAGTAATGCATAAAAATTCCTTTTACTTCTCTCCAAATTGCCCATAACATTTCCATGACCACACACACCTTTAGAGTGTCTTAGCTTGAATACTTGAGCCTCTGTAAAAATCAATTTCCACCAAATCTGCTAACTTCTCCAGAACAACACAACCCAAACTAAACTCCTCAACAAGTCTAAACCATAAACCAATTTAAGATCATATAGCAACAAAACATGATCGACTAGCCATGCCTTATTCTCGCACGTCAAACTCCAAGAGAGCAATAAGCAGTGGTGGAGCTACATTTAACGTGTGAGGACCCCCCACGGCCCCCACTCAGATTTTAAAATTTTGATTTTTATCCCTCAAATTGTTGCTCCCACTAAATATTTCTGAGTTAAATTATAATTGCAACCTACCAAATACAAAGTGCATTGACATTCTAAATAAAAGTTCTCTCTCATCTCTTTTTAAGAGTACCCCATTAAAACAATTTCGTAGCTCCCCACTGCCCATAACAACACGAAAGCTTCCTCCTTTGTCCTAAATTTTGATCTTCCCGGGCACTAGAAGCCAAAATGCCAAATTCATTTCAAATTTTCAGTTCTCCCAACTGCGCCATGAATAAACAAAAAAAGAACACAAACCAATGCAAGCTAAACCGGTTTGTAAAGCTCCTCAAGTGACGAGAGCATAAACAAAATGAATTTACCAGTTCAATGAAAAAACTCAAAAAATCTGAAGTTCAGGAACTAAACACAAACATCTATGTAGCGATCAAAGCAACTAAACAAGCAGATCAGGGAAAAAATATAAATATATAATAAAACAAAAAAAAAAAAAAGAAAGAATTCTTGGGAGGGAAAAAACAAGAACCAAATGAAGAAATGTGAGAAAACTCACTGGAGGCTTAACAATAATGGCCTCAGCTTCTTGATCAGAAGTGAGACGGCGAGAATCTGGATCGAAGCGGTGATAATCGGCGGGAACTGAAAACGGCGGTTTCATCGACGAAAACGGAAGCTGCCGTTTCAATAGCGGCTGCGCGATCTGCTCCGGCGGCTGTGCCAAGGGGTTCGACATGGATTGGCCTCAACCGGAGATCGAATCAAGCGTCGGAGAGAAAGCGAGGGAAAAGAAAAGAAAAGGGAAAAAAGGGGATCGATTGAGAGGGTTTGAGGAAATTGGAGAAGGAAAGGGAAAATTGGAGGGAAAATTTTGATTGAGGAACAGTGGAGAGAGAAAAAGATTTGAGATTTAGGGAGAGGTTTGAGATCTGACGAGTGTTTGTGAAGTTTTCTGGGAAAATAGGAGAGAAAAAAAAAAAAAGAAAAGAAAAAAAAAAGCGGGAGAACAAGAGAGAGAGAAAGAGGGGAGAAAACGATGGAAGGCTGGCTTGGCAACAGGGAAGGGAAGGAGGGAATTCGGTTCGGATATAGATGTGGAGGGAAGCTTTTTTTTTATTATTTGTTGTTATTTTCTATTTGTTTATTACTATCATCATTATTATCATTTTTGCATAATCTTTTCTTAAAAATAAAAAATAAAAAAATAAAAAAAATAAAAAAAAAAAAGAAAAGGGCATTCCAACCTTTTGAAAATTTTTGCTTGTAAACATGAAGATTAAAAAATTAAAAAAAATGAAAGCCTTACTGGGTAAAAAAAAATAATAATAAGAAGAAAGAACAAAATAATATTTTTGAAAAAAATAATAGAAAATTATAACATAAAATTTTAAATATAATAATAAATTGTACAATCAAATTTATTATCACATAATATCAAAATAAAAAACCTCCTCTTTCATCTTTTCTCTTTAATGTGAAGTTATAAACATAAATTTATTGTTAAAAAATTGACCATAAATCCAAAGTTTTAAAATAAATTAAGAAAATTTAAGAATTTATCAGAAATATATAATATAGTTTATTATCTTTTAAAAATATATATTATAAAGTTTAAAGATATTTATAAAAAATATTATTTGTTATAATTTCTTAAAAAAGTGCCTTGTTTTCTTTAAATAAAAATGTTGACTTTTGGGCTCTCTAAAGCAAAATCTTAACTTAATAATAACAGATGAAGCAAAATCTTAACTTAATATTAACAGATGAAGGTTTTCATAAAATAAATAAATAAATAAAACGTATATATATAGGTTTAATATATATATACATATATATATATATATGTAGACACACACACACATTTTAGCCTTGACAGCACACTTACGTCTTGATCTACACTTAATGTTTACTTGAAAAAATAAGGATCGTAAGATTCCAATCAATTGGTGCAATGGGTGATGGCAAATGCACAAGTAAAAGTGATTCATTGAGATAAGTTGCACATTGCCTTGTGACGTATCTGGACAATTAGTCCATTTAGTCATAATCAAAATAATTGTTAGTTTTGGTGTGACAGCTTTGGTTCATAATTTTATTTTATTTTTTTTAGTAATGATTATTTTACTGTTAGGGTAACAATGTCTAATGTAGAAGTAAAATAAATGTATTTTTTTTTTAATTGTCCAGATTCATTATGTAAATAAAATAAAACAATTTGATTTGATAATTTCCTTTTTTATTATTTTTTAATTTATTAGTCTATACTAATACGAGATAAAATGCATTATAATTATTATACACAAACAATATTTTAACCATTCAATTACATCTTAAAGATTTAAAAATGAGGTCCACCAATGGAGTATATAAATGAGGTTCTACCGCAGCCTCTCCCTATTTACTTATTTATTTATTTATCGGGTAAGACTGCGGTAAAACCTATTTTATATATTTTATCAATAAAGTCCATTTTTAAATCATTAAGATATAATCAAATGACTGACATTTTGCTTATATATAATAGTTATAATATATATTGTCTCATACTAGTATAAACTAAAAAATTTTAAAATAACATTAAAATAAATTAATTAAAAAGAAAATAGTACTTACTTGGCGATGATGCTCCCCGACCGACAACCACCCCTCCCCAAGGCCGACAAGCCAGTCCCCCTTTGACGCCGACAGACACCCCCGTCCCCGCCCCCCAATCCCCTACTTCATAAGCCCAAAGCCCCTTACCCCCCTCCTCGACGATGCCGACCAACCCCTCCACCCCCCTCCCCAACGCTAACAAGCCCAATCCCCCCCCAAGCCAAATCTAGTCGGCGTTTGGGGGGCTGTCAACGTCGGGGGAAGGAAGGCCTCATTGCCATTGGGGGGCCACCGGTAGATAGTTGGAATACCAGTTTTTTTTTTTTTTTAGTTTTTTTAATTTTTTTTGAATTTCTATTTTTTAATTTTTAGTATATTATATTAGAGTTAAAATACATTATAGTTATCATATAAACAACATCTCAACCTTTCAATTATATCAGACTTACCCTTATTTATTTTGTAAAGGGACAATAAAAAATGTAAAATCCGGAGGATATTAAATCCAATTAATAATAAAACAACAATCAAAGGTTTTTTTTTTTTTTTTTTTGAGGAAAAAAATGAATTTTTAGTAACAAAGCGCAAGAGAAAACAACAATTAAAGAAGGTTCGAACTAGCAATTTGCGCGCCTTTTGTTTTCGTGCGAAAATAAAATAAAGCTGATGATTACCGGGTGGTAATTGGCACATGGCAACCACACACCCCCCAAATAACTTTTGACAAAAGGAGCAGCATAGCAAGGACAATTGCTTTCCACCACAGCTTCCTTTTCTTAACCACACACCAATCCCATTTTCTCAACAAACTACTCGCAACTCGTCACATGGATCGTTTAGAGCTTTCATCTTCGGCTGTTTAAATTCGTGGCTTTGAATTTGATGATGTCTCTTAAAAAGTACACTACTCAAACCCAGCATTTTATTTACAGTGATTTTAACGAATAGTCTTTGTCCAATCAGCCCCTGAACTCTTTAATGAGTAATAGTTTGGTTTGTATTTTATTTTATTTTGATCGAGAAGATCCTGAATTCTTAAAATATTGGTCAGTATAGTCATTTCCGCCTAAATCCATTAAGTTTCTAATGGAATGATTCATGTACAATACATGTGATCTAATTTGAGAGGGGTATTTTAGTAATCTAATAATAATTAATTTAATGAATCATAAAAAAAATAAATAAATTTCTCTCTCCTCCCTCCCCTCTGATCTAAAGCAGCAAACCCAGATCAGGGAGGGGGGGCTTGAGTTCATCGCGCGGCCTGTAGTAGGGAGTTCGTTGCGCAAGTATGTAGGGGTTGGAACCTGGGTTTCTGTGTTTGGGGGGGGGGGGGAGGCATGGGTTTCACAGAGGGGCACAGGGCGACTCGGCAAGAATGGCGGGGGTAACATGACACTAAACAAATGGATTTGGACTGCAGGTTTAATAATTGGGTCAACACATTTAACACAAAAACAAACAAACAAGAAATGAACTAACACGGTTAATCCATTTAACCCGTTTATTTAAGTAAATATAATAAAAATGATGAATTTGATAATTATAGTTGTTAGTTTTATATTTATATGAATATGATGAGTTTCTTATGTTAGTGAATTCAAAATTTTAAGTGATTTTTTATCCAAAATTTTCGTGTTAAATGGATCAGAAATCAGTTTTCGTGTTAAATGGGGTGTAAACGGGTTTTTCATGTTAAATAGGTCATAAATGGGTTTGCTTTGTGCCAATCTATCGTGACCTATTTAATAATTGTGTTCGCATGTCGTATCATGATACCTATTTATTAAACAGTTCATGTTCGTGTTTAGATTCCTAACCTATTTATTAATCGTGTTGTGTTCGTGTTCGTGCTTATCGTGTCGTGTTATAATCGGGCTGGCCCAAACCCGACCCGCAAACACGAATTGCTAGCCCTAGGGCTAATTAAGGGGGGGTGAAAGGCATGGGGGGAGAACGGCTAGTCGGCGAGAACGACTGGGGGGATGCCGACAGAACTCCCCCTTCCCCTAACTAGCCCCGCTGTTCTTGCCAAGTTCGATGATAGAGAAGGGGGGCTAGTGTAGCCGAAGATGGAGGACGTTGTTGAAGATAGAGGCTGTCGCCAAAGGGAGAAAAAGGGGGGAGACCTGGAATTTTGGGAAAATTTTAGGGAAAGAGAAAATTGAAGGGTATTTTGATCTTTTTACCAGAAAAATGATCACTTGAGCAAGATTCCGTTATAAAGTTAATAGTTTTGAACGAAAAGGACTATAGTGATCAATATTTTAAGAGTTCAGGATCCTTTTGGCTGGAAAAAAAAAAAAAAAAAAAGGACCAAACCATCACCTTTTAAAAAATTCAGAAATTATTTGGACCAATTACTCTTTAAAGAATTTAATCTCTTATAAGATAAGTAAAAAAAAAAAAAAACAATATGTCTTTTCCAAACTACCCACAACGAATAAAAAGGTAATATAATAACAAATTACAAAAAAAAAAAAAAAGAATTTACAACTTTTATGTTAATGCCAAAAATGCTTGGCATGAGACCCAATGGGATTACTTGACATAGTCAGCCTTACGCTGTTGTTCTCCGCTTGATCACCTGCAAAATAGAAGCACCTTGCAGTAAGGGGGATACCAGTGGGGTGTCTACTAAAGGCACTTAAATGCTTAAGTTCTTAAGTGGCACTGATGAGCAAGCAGATAAGCAAAGTTTTGAGAAGGAAGATAGTCCATACCTGAGTGAGTGATGCATTCCTTTATTTATAGGCCTTTTCTGCGGGTCCAGGTGCTCAGATGACCTTGGTAGGTCACATTCCATGTGGTCCTAACGCATAGACATGCTCATAGTGTACGGATGTTGGACCTCTACTAGACAAGTGTAACGTGCCCTTCCAATCAAGTAATGAGGGGGGACATGAGCACATATATTAGTATTGACGCAAGTGGCAAGCACTATGTCAGTTTGACCAGGCGGCGGAGGTCGGCACAGGGGCAAGAATAAGGTACAATGGCAGGTATCAGACGTTAGGTGTTAGGTGGTGTAGGGTAGTAGGTGTGGTTTGTCATGCCGTAGTACTATTGTCAGCCGATACGAGATGACGTGGCAGGGGCAGTGTGGGCTGAACACCACGATGGGGGTTTAGTCGTGGTTGGGGAAGTGTTGCCTTAGCCAGTACCATGGGTCTCGACAATGATCTAGTGGAGATCCATAAATGAGAGCTAATTCAAGGATTAGCAACCCAACAAAGGTGGTGGTAGACCAACTTAGTGACCCGAGAAGGGCAAACAACTACCCAAACTTGTTTAGTCTGGTCAGACCTCTTTGGGTGATCTGATCTTCTCTACTGAGCAGAGAGATAAGTCTACTTGTTCTTGCACACCTTGTCCACTGGTGAGAAGGTGGTCTCCAACGTCCAAGAAATTACACCATCAACATTTTCCTTACTTTCTCTCTGTCTCTCTCTTCCCTTTCTCTCTCTAACGCCTGAGAGCAAAGGTTTCTTAATTGTTTTTCTCTCTTGGGGCCAGATTCCTGGGCTGGCCTTTGGTCTGTCTTTGATTTCTCGACTCTAAAGATGATGGTGAGAATCATATGGTGAGGGTCCAGGTAGAGACGAGCTCATGGCAAGAGGATGGGCGTTGTGGGAGAGAGCAAAGTAGGAATGAGATAATTAGTAGGTGTGTGGTTGTCATACGATGGGAAGGTCTTGTAACAGCTCGATTTCGGCAACCCAATTTCTTCCGATGATGTGATTCGTTTTATCGGCAAAGATTCTTTTTGCGTGATTGATATTTTTGCTTTTTGGTATCCAAGTTTGTATATAATAATGACGATGTATTTGTAATATTTTCTTTGGGTTCTTATTTCTTTTTGTTATTTATAATAACAGATGTGGTTTATCCACATTTCAAGTTAATTGTTTATTTATTGGATCTGAGTCTTGACAGTATTTTGGTTATGCTTGAGTTACTTCTATATGGAGTTAGTAGTGACCCTAGTGTTACTAAGTCTTTGCCCTCAATTGATCGGGAGAATTCATTGATTATCGGGATTTTGTTAAAAAGAGTCTTACATGTGCTCGATCTCAGTATGTCGAAGTATATTCTCGTTATCGGGCCTCAAGCATATTTCTTTCCCCCTTAAGCGTCATCAGATTTTTTTGGTGGATCCATTCTTATTGAAGGATTTTGTTTCATGTAATACATGATTTTTTATATTTGATATTTTTGTATCTCCTTAGTGAATTTCATGAAATTTCCCCTTCAAAAAAAAAAAATGGTAATATGATAGAGAGTTCTGTTAAGAATACCAACTTTGATTCTTATTTTTGAACAACAACTCGTATGATGGTTTATTGTCACCTTTTTAATAATGGCAGATGATATAATTGATGTGATAATTATATCAATTAAAAATAACAATTCACATACGACATAAAAATAATACTCAAATGTTATTATTAGAATACTGCTTCGTTTGATTCATTAGTTGAGTTTGAAAATTTTAAGTTTGAGTTAAAAATTTTTATTGAATTTTTAAAAAAGACAAAAATTTTTTCAGAAAAAGATAAAAATTGAGATAAAAAAGCATATTTTAATTTAAAATGAAATAGTGAACCAAACGAAGCCCACATGTCCTTTAACATTTTTCATTTTTCATCTAATAGATTTCTAATACTCTCTGACTAGCAGAGTCAACACGTGTCACAATCGATCTCTAGTTGCTTTGCAGTCTCTGGTCATCGGAGAGTCCATATTATTTTCTTTATAATATATTCAAATTTTTTGTACCTTCTCGAATTTTTTAATCTAATTCTAACAAATTATTTATATAAAAAAAATCTCAAGTGAAACTACTTTTTCATCTATTTCCATTTAAAAAAAAATCAACACCAAGAGGGGAAAAAAAAAAAAAAAAAGGCACGAAATTACTATAAGTAAAAGTAAAAATCCACCGGAATATAGAAAATAATTTACCAAGAATACAGAATCATCCGCAAGAATACATATAGTAATCTACCAAAATACAGAAAAATAATATCCTGATTTGTAAAACCTCTGGATCTACTCCACTGTCATCTAGCAGATCTACACCTTCGGCAAGCCGCCTCCTCATGCTCCAGCACCAACAACCACATGTAATCAGCGATAAGATCTCGCGCAAAGAGAGATATCACAAAATCTGCGCGAGATCTCACTGAAAACAAAAAACTAAAACTAAAAATAAAAAAACCAAAGGAATTGCAACGACACCAATCATGGCTACAACGGTGATTGCAGCCCTCCAGCGATGGTGGCGCAACGGGAAAGAAAGAGGAGAAAGAGAAAGAGGCAGGAGAGATCATCGTCCAAGTCTTGATGCTGTCGGATCTCCAGTTGCGGGTATCGATGTCATTAGATCTTCGATCGCAGGTCTTGACGTCGTTGGGTCTTCGATCACACAAAGAAGTAGCAGCAAGAGAGGAGAGAGAGTGGCGCCCTCACTCGACAGGGGAAATGTCAGACCCTCTTAATATGGCATGCAGCCTGCATGAGTACCGACGAAGGCTGAGTAACGCCAAGCCTCGGCATAGGCGTGGCGAAGCCAAGGCGAGTGGCCTTGGTTAGTGAAGTCTTGTTCGAGTGGTTCGCGGACAAGCATGATGGCGGCAAGAAGTTAGGCACACGGGGAAGACTAAGGCAAGCGTGCTTCGGCTTGGGCAGCCTAGCCAGCGGGTCTTGGATAAGTGAGCGAGTTTTGCGGAACTCGAGGCTAGGATGGCCGAGACAAGGCCCGGGAGGCACAGCCAAGTTGGCTGGCAGACGTAATACATGTCCAGACATGGTTGAGTGGCGTGGGATGTTGATGCGCGTGAAATGCAGAGTAGTGGGCAAGTGGTTTAGCTAGTGGCCAAGAAATCTAGGGGCGTGGGCTAAGAGAGCTTATACGTGGCCCACGACCTAGATAGCAGTTGGTGATGCCCTGCACCGTGATTGAGACCAGGTTTATCAAGCATTCAGCCAAGACCGAAAAGGGCTCAGTGAGTGGGCCAAATTACTGGTCTGTGCGCCCGCCATGTGATTAGTTTTTGCCCAGTCCGAGGAATGCGCACGTGTGTGGCATAAGTGGCTCGATAGAGCGACGCCACATAACTAAGCACAGAGTTAACTTCCTAGTTAGTGCCTACGTGATTGGGGATGTCAACCACCTTGTGTTATTTGTTTACTGAGTTGTGAAATGCAAAGGACAGAGACGTTAACCATTTTGTGTACGTCGATTGCAGCAGACTTTGTAATCCTTTTTGTTGTTGATCAATAGAAAGATTGGGATTTTCCCGTAAGCTTGTTGTGTCGTGATTATTTACTTGATTTAGCTTTGTGTGTGTTCTGTTTGCTTGTGAGTTTGTGTGATTGGCTGACTAAGTGGGTAACTTAGGCCATTATAGGGACGAAAAACTTGGGGAAAAAGTTGGACCCTGTGACAATTGGTATCAGAGCTTGGTTGGCGTGATGATCGCTGGCAATCTAGGCGAGCGTGTTGGTATCTTGGAGGATTTAATAGGTGCCTCGGCGCACGAGACCGGAACCTTGGCCTAGCAAGCCGAGTTGCATTCGGCAAGGATAATGGAGATTCACAAGTTGATCTTGGACAACCAGAAGAACATGGTGGATCGCTACCACGATTGTCTTCAACAGTTGTTAGCCATTGCGGAGCGTGTAGAGGTGCGGTTCTCAACCATTGAGAATGATATCACTTTACTGAAAGCGACGGCTGTTGGTGCGTCCAGCAATGCGAGTGGTGGTGAAGGTTCGAAACTGAAAGTCCCGGAACCAAAGCAATTCAGCGGAAGCCGAAATGCGAAGGAATTAGAGAATTTCTTGTAGGACATGGAGCAGTACTTTAGAGCCACTCATGTGACAGAAAGGGACCAAGTCACCATTACCAGTATGTACATTGAAGGAGACGCGAAGCTTTGGTGGCGAACCCGATTAGATGATGATGCTAGTACGGGTTGACCGCGTATTGAGACGTGGGAGACGCTTAAAAAGGAATTGAGGGATCAATTTCGGCCCTTGAACACCGCATGGGTAGCAAGGGATGCTTTCAAGAAGTTGAAACACACCAGTATAGTACGCAAATATGTGAAGGAGTTTAGCTCCTTAATGCTTGACGTGAAGAACATGTCGAAGAATGACAAGCTCTTCAACTTTTTCTCGGGACTGCAGTCATGGGCTCAAGCGGAATTGAGACGGCAGAATGTGAAGGATTTACCCACGGCTATAGCGGCAGCGGATAGTCTTGTTGACTACAAGATCAACCTTTCTTCAACGGGTTCAGACAAGAAGAAAGGCGGTGATGGCAAAAACAAAAAAGGCAAAGAGCATAAGAAAGGCAAGAACAAGAAGACTGGGGACTTATCTAAGCAGCGGGGTTCGGATCCAGCCCAAAGCCAAGGTAACACTAACTCGGGCTGTTTCTTGTGTAATAGCAACCATAAGATCAGGGACTACCCTAAGAGGAATCGGCTCTCTGCCCTCGTGAATGATGAGGAACCTAGCGGCAGTGGTGACGCAGGAGATTGTCCTCCACGGGTGAATTCAATCCAGTTGCTAAACGCTATCATGGTGGAGTCTAAGGCCCCCCTAAAGGCCTTATGTATGTGAAGGTGACTGTGAACGGAAGACAGGTACAGGCCATGTTGGATATGGGTGCTACCAATAACTTCGCGTCGCAAGCTATGGTGGATCATCTTGGGTTGGTAATCTCAAAAGGCCTAAACCAAGTGAAGGCAATGAATTCGAGGGCTCAAAATATCCAAGGAACCACTACTTCTGTGCTTAAAATGGGTAAGTAACATCAAGAGTATCGGTTTATGGCTCTACCTTTGGATCATTTTGATCTTATATTTGGTGTTGAGTTCTTTATGTAAGCCAAAGCCATCGCTATGCCACATTTGGGTGGCTTACTAATCGCGGACGAGTTATGTCCTAATTTTATTCCTGTTGAGCATGGACAGGTTTCAAAGAAGCCTTAGTGGCAATCGGCTTCCCAAGTGAAGATAAGAGTTAAAGGAGGCAAAATAACCATGATTGCTGCCCTAGTGGAAGTGAAATCGGATCAAGTTATTGAGGTCCCAGATCAAGTCGCAGCTGTTTTGGAGGAGTATAGCGACACGATACCTGCTGAGCTGCCTAAGGTTCTGCCCCTTAGACGTGCTATTGATCATCAGATTGAGCTTGAACCTGGAGCTCGACCACCGGCATGAGCCCCTATCGAATGGCGCCTTTGGAACTTGCAGAATTGAGGAAGCAGCTCGAGGAGTTGCTTACAGCTAGTTATATGCAGCCCTCGAAAGCCCCTTACGGAGCTCCGATATTGTTCCAAAGAAAGCAAGACGGCACACTACGGATGTGTGTTGACTATCGTGCCTTGAACAAAATCACAGTGAAGAATAAATATCCAGTCCCCAATGTTGCAGACTTGTTTGATTGGCTATCGAAGGCGGTGTTCTTTATGAAGCTTGATTTAAGGTCAGCATATTGGCAAGTGAGAATTGCCATAGGTGACAAAGCGAAGACAGCGTGTGTGACACTGTATGGCTCGTTTGAATTCCTAATTATGCCTTTCGGCTTAATTAATGCCCCTGCTACTTTCTGTAATATCATGAATGATGTGCTTTATGAGTTCCTCGATCACTTTGTAGTCGTCTACTTGGATGATATTATTGTGTATAGCCCGACTCTTGTAGATCATGTGGAGCATTTGAAGTTGGTTTTCTCAGCGTTGAGGAAAAACTTGCTCTATGTAAAGAAGGAAAAATATAAGTTTTGCCGGCAAGTGATAATGTTTTTGGGTCACAAAGTGAGCAAAGGTCGGATCTGTATGGATAAGAAGAAAATTCAGGCCATTCTTGAGTGGCCAGCCCCAACCAAAGTCTTGGAGTTGCGGTCATTCCCTGGATTGGTGAACTATTATTGACAGTTTATTGAGGGGTATTCGAAGAAGGCCAACCCTCTCTCGGATCTACTGAAGAGAGATAAGCAGTGGGAATGGACACAGGATTGTCAGGATGCATTTGATGGAATCAAGTGTGCGGTGACCTCGGAACCAGTGCTGCGGCTACTTGACTTTGAACTGCCTTTCGAAGTGCATACGGATGCCTCGGATAGAGCCATTAGTAGGGTATTGGTCTAGGAGGGACACCCCATTGCCTTTGAGAGCCGGAAGCTCAATGAGGCAGAAAAGCGGTATTCGGCCCACGAGAAGGAGATGGCGGCCATGGTTCATTGTTTGGAAATTTGGAGGCATTATTTGCTAGGAACCAAGTTCGCGGTAGTGACTGACAATGTTGCTAACATATCCTTCAAAAAGCAGAAGAAGCTGACCCCCCAAGCAAGCCCGGTGGCAAAAATTCTTTATGGAGTTCGACTTCAATTGGCTGCACAGACCAGGAAGTCAGAACCAAGTGGCAGATGCCCTTAGCCAAAAGGAGGTGAAAATTTTTGTTACTTGGTTAACCACTGTGCAGTCTGATTTTCTTGATAGAGTCAAGAATCAGGCATTGCCAGACAAGATGTATGAACATCTCAAATAATGGGTAAAGAAGGGCGGTTCGTAAATATTTAACTGAGGGTGACCTGATTTATGCACGAGGCAACGAGCTATATGTTCCCGCGAGTGGTGGACTTAGACGGGAGTTGCTTAGAGAGACTCACGACCCTCAATAGGCCGGACATCCGGGTGTGGAAAGGATGATGGCATTACTATCTAGGACGTACTTTCGGCCAAAGATGGAAGATGATATCGAGATGTACGTTCGCACTTGTAGAACCTGTCAGATTGACAAGACCGAGAGTAAGAAGCAAATGGGGTTGCTTCAGCCATTGCCTATATCGGAGAGACAATGGGAGTCTGTTTCCTTGGACTTCATTTCGGGTTTTCCAATGGTGGATGGCCTAAGATCGATGATGGTGGTGGTAGATCGCTTCTCTAAGTTTGCAGTCTTTATGGGTGCGCCCCATGCATACACTGCTGAAGCAGCAGCGGAGTTGTTTTTCAAGCATGTGGTTAAGTTGTTTGGAGTCCCTAAAGACATAGTCAGCGATCGTGATGCTCGGTTTCAGGTAAATTTTGGACTTTTTTGTTCAAATTGATGGGTTCAGAATTGAAGTTCTCCATAGCAAATCATCCGCAAACGATGGCCAAACGGAGCGGATCAATACGTTGTTGGAAGAGTATCTGAGGCATTATGTGACGGCTAGTCAAAGAATTGGGTGAGTTTACTTGATATAGCCCAATTTTGCTACAACATACACAAGTCTTCATCCACAGGTTTGAGTCCTGCTGAGCTTCTGATGGGACATCAACCTTTGACCCTTCTTGATATAGCCAAGCTGAAGCTACAAAGAGAGTGTCCCGCAGCCTATCATTTTGCTCGTGATAAGTAAGAACTCATTGAACAGGCTCGAGAAAGTTTGGTGAAGGCACAACGAAGGATGGAGAAGTATGCGAACCAACATAGGCGGCCATTAGAGTTTTAAGTGGGAGACAAGGTTTTATTGAAACTCACACCTCAGATTTGGAAGAAGGTCATAGACAAACGGTTTCATAAAGGCTTGGTGCAGCGGTATGACGGGCCTTTTGAAGTGATCAAATAGGTAGGCAATGTGGCCTACCAACTCCAATTGCTGGAGAGAATGAAGATCCACCCAACTTTCCATGTCAGTTTTCCCAAGCCTTACTTTGAGGATGTTGATTAGGATAGGCAACACGTGAGGCGAGCCCCACCTAATTTGCGGAAGCATTTGGAGAAGCAGGTGGTGAAGATACTTGACCATCGAACCATGGGGGCGAATCAGAAGAATCGGCGCACAGATTACTTAGTACAATGGGAAGGCAGTAGCGAGGCTAGTGCTACTTGGGAACGTGACGTGACGTTGTGGCAATTTGAGGATCAGATCAAAGAATACTTAGAGACCTTCCCGACGAGGATGTCGGCTTCATCCGGCGGGGGTGGGTTTGTCAGACCCTCTTAATATGGCATGCGACATGCATGGGGACCGACGCAGGCTAAGTAGCGCCAAGCCTCGGCATAGGCGTGCGAAGCCAAGGCGAGTGGCCTTAGTTGGTGAAGTCTTGTTCAAGTGGTTCACGGACAAGCATGATGGCGGCAAGAAGTTAGGTGCGCGGGAAGACTAAGGCAAGTGTGCTTCGGCTTGGGCGGCCTAGCCAGCGGGTCTCAACAAGTGAGCGAGTTTTATGAAACTCGGGCTAGGATGGCCGAGACAAGGCCCGGGAGGCACGGCCAAGCAGGCTGGCAGACGTGGTGCATGTCCAGACACAGTTGATTGGCATGGGATGTTGATGCGTGTGAAATGCGGAGTAGTGGGCAAGTGGTTTAGCCAGTGACCGAGAAATCCGGGGGTGTGGGCTGAAAGACGCCTATACGTGGTCCACGACCTAAATAGCAGTTGGTGATGCCCTGCACCGTGATTGAGACCAGGTTCATCAAGCATTCAGCTAAAACCGAAAAGGGCTCAACGAGTGGGCCAAATGGCTGGTCTGTGTGCCTGCCATGTGGGCGGTTGTTGCCCAGTTCGAGGAATGCACGCATGTGTGGCCCAAGTGGCTCGATGGAGCGACGCCATATAGCTAAGCACGGAGTTAACTGCCTGGTTAGTGCCTATGTGGTTGGGGATGTCAACCACCTTGTGTGATTTTGTTTACTGAGTTGTGAAATGCAAAGGACAGAGACGTTAAGCATTTTGTGTGCGTCGATTGTAGCAGACTTTGTAATCCTTTTTGTTGGTGATCAATAGAAAGGTTGGAATTTTCCCGTAAGCTTGTTGTGTTGTGATTATTTACTTGATTTAGCCTTGTCTGTGTTCTAGTTGCTTATGAGTTTGTGTGATTGGCTGACTAAGTGGGCGACTTAGGCCATCATAGGGACGAAAAACTTGGGGAAAAAGTTGGACCTTGTGATAAGAAACATAGTGGGTAAAGGAAGAGAGAGAATTTATCTGAAATAAATCTGTGGGAATTTTAGGGCCTGTTTGGTGAATGAGTTTGAGTTAAAATTTTTAAGTTTGAATAGTAACTTTTGTTGACTTTTTAGAAAAGATAAAAAACTTTTGAGGAAAAAGACAAAAATTTGAGTTTAAACCTTAAGGGGGAGTTTGGTATTTAAACTCATTTTAAACTAAACCGTACTTTTTTATATCAGTTTTTGTCTTTTTTTGAAAAAGTTTTTTGTCTTTTCTGAAAAGTCAACAAAAATTACTATTTAAACTTAAAAATCTTAAACTAAACTCATTCACCAAACACCCCCTAAGTTTAAACTTTTACTTCAGCCTTAGTTTATGTTTCCTGTCGAGGTTTAATTAAGGGGTGTTTGGTGTTTGGGTTTGAGTTAAGATTTTTAAATTGAGTTGAAGATAAATTAAGTTGAGTGTTTGGTAAAAAATTTGAGTTAAAAAGTTTAACTTGAGTTGAGTGTTTGGTAAAAAAAGTTTGAGTTGAACAGTTTAAATTGAGTTAGGGTCCTGTTTGGATATAAAAAATTTGAGAAAAAAATTTTAAATCAAATTTAACATTCCATTGTATGATTCTAATCAGAAAAATGGAAAAATTAAAATAAATTGAAATAAAAATACACATCAACAACATACATTAAAACCTTTTATCATTCTTATTAAATTATGAAGAATCGTACATATTAATAGGATTATTACTTGTTTGTCAATGAGATAACTGTTAATGCCTTAGTTTAGTGCTAATTAACTTCTTACCACCTTCTTTTCCCCTCCCCTTAAGCACAAAATAATAATAATAATAATAATAAATAAAAAACTCTCTCTAAAAAAAAAAAACTATCTCTAACATCAAAAAAATGACAACGACAAACACTGTCCCACCAGACTCTCTCTCCTTCTCTCTCTCTCTCTCTAGACTATTTTCCCATTATTTTTCTCTCTCCCCAAACACCACCCTCCGGCGAGCTATCTCTCTTTCTAGACTATTTTCCCATTCTTTTTCTCTCTCCCTAAACACCACCCTTCCTGATGGTACAGTCGGCGAGCCCATCTCCACCCAAACCCCAATTGACCCAGCAATTCCTGAGCTCCATCCTCTCCCAGCACGGCCCCTCCGCCCTCCCCTACTCCAAGGACACCAAATGGCTTATCCGCCAGCACCTCGTCTCCCTCTTCGCCTCCTTCCCCTCCCTCGAGCCAAGACCGCCTCCTTCACCCACAATCGCGTTTCTTGCCGTGATCCGTAGGTCAAAACCCACTTTTCATGGAAACGCCGATGGTGAGTCTCACAACCTTCTTCTCCATCGACGAGTTTTAGAGGACAAGCGGTGGTGGGGTGGTTGGTGGTTGGTCAAGATCTGGTTCGCACGAGGAATCGCAAATTGGTTGACACGAGGGAGGCGGAGATCTAGGTTTTCCTTCCTCTGGCCTCGAATCTCACGGTGGTGCCAATGGGTTCTTCTCCGCCCAAACACTGACAACCTGCTCCGCCATCTCCAACAATTTCTTGCTTCCTTTGCTGGGCCGGTGACTTAGACGAAAAGTTGGGGCTGATTTTGGTGTACAGAGACCATGTGATATGATTCGATGCACAGTAAACCAAGTTCGGTTTACTGTGCAACGGTTCAAAGGGACATTCAAACTGAACTGCCATGCCAAAACTAACATGCCAAACAAGTTCAGTTGGAACTCAACTCAAAAATATGAGTTTCAACTGTAATGCCAAACAAGCGCTAATTATATTATATTTTTAATTTTTATCTTTTTTAAAAAATAATAAAATTTATAATTAATTTTTAAAAACTCAATCAATTTAAATTTAAAAATTTCATCTCATTTCAAACTCAATCTAAACACCAAATGCACCATTGGTCATTTCATTATGAAGTAAAAAATAAATTCCAAACTAAAAGATAAAAAATGGTAAAAAAAATCCAAATTAGTGTTAAGGGAGGGCAAAAATCCAAAACAAGTGTATTGTAGGGGCTATTTCTACAATTTTCTCTTGTTTATAAAATTTGGACAGCTTATAACCTAGCCTGGTTAGATTAATATATTTTCTAGAGAAATTATAGTAAATATCATTTTTATAAAAATAATTAAAATAAATAATATTTTAAAAATATTTGTAAATAGCGAATCACTAGGTTAACAAAAAATTTTACTAGATAAATAACATGTTTCCAATAAGTAAACAAAAATTTATTGAGTAAATTTGTCATTCACTACATATTTACTTCAAAAATTTTTAGAACTTGTTACTTGCTTCAATTGCTAATGGAAAAAAAAAAAATGCTAGTTATTTCTCTCTCTTTTTTCTAGAGGAGAAAATAATGAGTCAATTATTCCTAGTAAATATGTTATTTATTGTAACAGCTTTAAATCTTGTTATTCTTTTTTAACTTTAAGAAAAAAATAAAAATAAAAATCTATATTTACTGCAATTTGAACAGTGGGACGGTCGAGAAAGAAGATTAATACTTCGTTTGATAAGTTAGTTTAACTTTAATCAAACTGTATTTTTTCTTCTCAATTTTTGTCTTTTTTTGAAAAATCAACAAAATTTATAACTAGTTTTCAAAAAGTCAACTAACTCCAATTTAAAAATTTTATCTCCAGCTAACTTATCAAACGGAGGATAAGCCTTTTGTTTTTATATATGTTTTTTTTTTTTTTTGTTTTTTGTTTCTTAAAGATATTAAATACAGATTAAAATATATTTGAAAAATATGTAAACTTTGGGGATGTTTGGTGAATGAGTTTAGTTTAAGATTTTTATGTTTCAATAGTAATTTTTGTTGACTTTTCAGAAAAGACAAAAAACTTTTTCAGAAAAGATAAAAAACTTTAAAAATAAAAAAATAAAAACTGAAATGAAAAAGTACAATTTAATTTAAAATGAGATGTTCACCAAACTCCTCTTCAGATGGTTGACTTGAAAAAAAAAAAAAAAAAAAAAAAAGCTCTTACTTGGCACATAAATCTAAAAAAGTTCAATTTAAAAAATATTCCGTTTCAAACTTAAAATATTTTACTTTGTGAGATGATAAACTTGAATTCAAATCTTTTTAAATCTTCCTTTTCAAACCTATGTACCATTTTACCTTTCCCTTTCCAAATCTACGTGCCAAACATGCTAATTGTGAAATAACACCTCATCAGGTTAAATCCAATAAAATAAGAGAAATTGTAGTAAATAATTTTTACAAAAATAGTTGAAAATTGCAAGATTTTTAAAATTTTTGAACAAATTTACCAAGTAAATGAAAAATTTATCAAGTAACTACCATATTTACAAGACGTAAATAATTATTTACGTGTAAATTTGTTAGTTACTACTATTTCTTCCAAATATTTTAAAAACCTATTTTTTAGTTCGATTATTTTTTGAAAATTCTTATTTACTTCTTTCTCCCGTAAAATTACTGGAGCATTTTTCTTTTTTAAAACAATCAAAAGAAGCCTTTCAGTTACCATTTTGTAGATCGAGAGGGAATAGAGGCTAGATGGGAGAGAACGTCTTTGCTAGGGTCATAACTCAGAAGGTATTTTTGAGACTAATGAAATATGTAATTACAAAAGGGCTATCATCCTTATGAGACATAAATAGTTGGTATACTATTGATTTCTTTATCTTATGAAAAAAAAAAAATTTAAGATTGTGGGTATTGCCTATTAGTAATATCACATTTGACTCCATCAATAAATAAATAGTTTGAATCTTCCCACCATCTTCAAAAAAAAAAGTTTCCCAATTTGAGTTACGATTTTCTCCCATATGAGGGGAATACACACACATTTAAATATATACATATATATAGACATATGTATATAAATATATATATGTGAAAATAGCATCTCCAATGAAAATTATCTACGATTGAGTTCTCTGCTCCCACCATTACCTGAACACATTCTTTATAAAGCCTAATTATAAACCATGAAAAACATGGCAAATGCCAAAGTGCTATTACCTCATTCACATAGCAGAACAGTCGTATTTTCCACAGTTCAAAATTAGAAACCATTTTTGAATAAGTGGGCAATGTCGGGATCATCCATATCCACATCCAACCATCCATGAAGGCACATGTACTCTATATAATGATCTGGAGGCCTTATAGAATGAGGGTTTACCGGAGCAAAGCTATGATTCCTTTCGAGATCCCGAGTAAGCCACCTAATGTATGCACGGTCCAATGGTGGAACAACCTTCAATAAGATCTCTTCTTTCCTTTCATGCTCCTTCACAGGTTTGTTTCCCATGTTAAAGAGAACCTGACCTGCTCCTCAATATGTAGTCTGCTCAGAGCACATATTATTAATGAGTGAGAAACAAAGCAGCAGAAATTGTGAAAAGTTTTCTTAAACAAGGCAGCAACTGTGTCCTAGTCTCCGCACGCTCACTGCATTGTGTAGCAGTAAATCTAGCATGTAAATATAGTACTGCTCTAATTCATATTGACAAGTTCACTGTTCAATTTAGAGAACTTTAGTTGAAAACTTCAGAGGAAATAAACAACACAAATGACATTATGAACCGTGGTACTCAAGGAATTAGGGAAAAGAGAAGTGGCAAAGATAAAAAATCAAAAATAAAAAATAAAAAAACTGTATTAGTTGGTCAGTCCAGAAATCCAAAACGGTCGCTGACTTCGATGTTATGATAAATTTAAATTAAAAAAAAAAAAAAAAAACTTCGACCTTATGAACAGAATGCAGAATTGATGCTAGGGAACTGTTAATCAATGCTAAAATTCATACAGAAACGAAAATGTTGATATGCAACTCTTGATTGAAAAGAAGCTCTGATGAAGGAGACAAACAGTAGCTGGAAACGGAGGTGACAACTTTGATCAGCCTCTCAAAATTCTCACTGACAGGAGCTCAAGCTCAGTTTACACAATCAGACATATTCCAAGTCACCTTCTTTCTGACCAAGCTCACAGGTTTTAACCCAGAACTAAACACAGTGTTTCACAAGACAAACAAATGACTAGTGTTTTAGCACAGCTCGGCTAGACTGAGAATTTTTAAATAGGACACAAAATAAACGAAAGATAAAATAAACGACAAGAATCAACAGAGAATAAACCAGCACAGAGCTGTTGCACCAAACTCTTAGATACTTATTCATACGACGTTTTCATTAGCGGAACGTACAGAAAATAATTAGATGGGCCCTCTTTTAAGAAAGCCTCTAAAATCTTTTGCATGGAAATGAATTGAATTGAAGAAAACTGATTTAAAAATTTAAGAATGGCTCTAGCTTAAGGGCAGGGAACGACAACTGTTTTATTGCTGACAAATACGTATGTGCTAATTAGAGGACAATCTCATCCCAAATTTCCAATAACTGTTAGCCAGAAGGCCCAGCACACGATATCAGACACTTGTATTAGAAATTGATCACCTATAGATCTACTCGTTAACTCATCACGTGGCGGTTTTCAAAATCTGCAATGTAAACCTCAGCGATGTGCTTCACTGCTTTGTTTTAAAGAGGGATTTTTTCCGGGACCCCAAAAAAAAAAAAAAAAAAAAAACACTACGAAACACCCAAGAAGCCACAACCCATGTACCTTCTTAAGCTTAAACATCCAAATCTTTTCCCGTTCTCTCACGAACTTTTCTCTCTTCCCACCAGTCTTCTCTCTTACACATAAACATGTCATAAGAGTTTTTCTCCTCCTCTCTGTAAGGGTTTCAACTTAGTAATTTTAACCAAAAACAAATCTGTTTTCGACGTTATGTACCAAATAAAAACGGTGAATCAGATTCGAGACGTACATTATCAACATGTGTACTCAAGAAGGTATAAAAGTAAGAGTTATATGGCTACAGATTTAGCCTAACGCTAATTCCACGTCCACTTTCACTATCTAGAGTTCAAATATCCCTAACCCAAGTTCCAAAAAGAAAAGGAAAAAAAAAAAAAAGAAACATTTCTCATCCTCATTGTTAAACAAAAAATATAGCTTCTTGTCTGCAGAACCTTTCGAAACATCTGTCAAACAGTTTGTGTGCAAACGCTTCATCAAGAATCATAAACGAACTTAGAACTCCCTCTTCAAGAATTATATGGACGGTAACAATTGACAGACATGAACGAACAAAAATAAAGAATTATTATTATTATTATTTTAAGTTCATTACAGAGAGAATAAGAAATAGTCTGTCTTCTATGACGATAAACATCTGTCGCAGAAGTAATCTTACCGTTAGTCTCTCTCTCGCTTTGAAGTTTTGAAGTTTCTCCAGATTTCTCGGCAACCAAACAAAGAGTAAGGTAGAGAGAACTGTAAGAGAACTTGTCTGATGTCGCAGAAACTGCTGGCCTTAGTTTGCCAATCTGGAATAGAATTACAGTCCCGAAGATAAAGAGGGGTTCTGGATCTCATCCGCTCCGCCTATAAAACTTTTGGCTTATTTATGCCATCAGTCTACACCCTTGCATCAATTTTGCATTTAGGACCCTAATTTTGTTTTGTTTCCATTTTAATCCGCCAACGTTATAATATTGTTGTAGGTGTAGCTTAGGCTCCGTTTGGTGAAACGGTTTAAATTAAAATTTTTAAGTTTGAGTTGGTTGACTTTTTAAAAATTAATTATAATTTTTGTTGACTTTTCAGAAAAAAACAAAAATTAAGATGAAAAAGTACAGTTTAGTTTGAGTTAAACTCGATCACCAAATGAGGCCTTAGATTAGCAAAATTCAAGAAAAAAGAAAAAATTTAGTTTTTTTAATAAGCAAAATATTATTAAAAATGAAAAGGAAAAAAAAAAAGTTCTCACAAACCTAAAACCAAAAAAAGAGAGAGAGAGAGAGAGAGTGAAAAAAACTAAATAAAAAAATCAAGTCAAACAAAAACAAGAAAAATAACCGTAGAGAAATCATTAAAATTTTGTCAATTTAAAATGTGTTCCCTTACAAGCTCTAAGTTTGTAAGAGTTATTTTTCACTTCGAAGTTGCTGTTCATTTTTGTCTTCAAAGTATCAAGCTCTTCTAATTTTGTTTACAAACTTGAAACAATAATTTCCCTCTTTCAATGCAAAAATATGATGGTTGAATATAATGTCCACTTCAGATATATGATCTTTTGAAGCTTAACTAAATACTAATATGTATGGGATTATATAAAAGTACATAAATATTATACTTATTTCGCTATTTAGTTACCAACACGGTACCTGTTTTATGAAAATGTTGACATTTTATTATCTTACTTCTCCTTTCTTTAGACATTTCTTTAAGAAAACAATCTTGTTTAGTACCCTTGAGGTGTGGCACTTTGATAAGGATAGATTATGGTCTTTGAAACCTATAATAAGTTTAGGCTAATTAAAAAAAAAAAAAAAAAAACTATCTTTCATCTGTGGCGTTTTCATATTTGGTCTTCCAATATCAGATATTTGCCATCCTTTATTGGACCTGTCAATCCCACCTGCATTTCTTGCCTAACCAAATTATTAATGAGAAAATTAGGCCACATGCCGTAGACGTGTGGATTGCTTTTTGCTACACCTTCAAAGCTATTGCAAAAAATGCCATTAAACTGATGTCATAAATTAATTTAAATGTATTTTTGTAATTTCTCTCTCCCTCCCTCCCTCACAAGCGTGACTGCCCCCAACTCCTCACTCTCTCCACCCCCATCTCCGAAACCAGTTTTCTAACGCGAGCTCCAATCTCCGCTGTGAGCTTCCTTCTCCACACCACTGCCAATCCACAACAAGCGGCTGGTGACATCGCTCTCCTATGATGCTAGATCGCTTCGAGCTCCGACAGGGCTGCCACGTGAATGGATCTCTTCTTCGCGGATCGGAGTTGCTTCGATCGGAGGATGCGATGCTGTGACCAACCAATCGGCAACTACTATACTCAGCATATGGGGGGCAGGGACGGAGATATATGGGAATGAAGGGGGGCTCTAGCCCCCCTCAACTTTTAATTAATTAAGTTTTTACACATGTAGTTGATAAAAATTTACATATAACCCCCTTTAAAAACTTAAAATCTTCATTTTACTTCTCTAAAAATTAAAACTTGTTATTACTAAGTCACAACCCAAACCCGATAGCCGTGATTAATTAGGATTAAACAAGATTAATTAAAAATAAACTCAAGATTTATTAATCAAATCTCGTAATAATTTTTTTGCAAATATATATAATATCATATATTGCTTCGAAGTCTTTCAATCATACATTTTTTTTTAGTCCTTTTTAAAATTTATAGACTCTAAAATAATACAAGTCAGGGACAGTGTCGACTGATATAGTTCACTATACACGATTACAGTACAACTTAGAATTTAAAAAAAAAAAAAAAAAAATCCTAAAGTAGCAATACAAATCGAGTAACCGTTTCTTCAAGCAACTGCAGCTCAAAACTAATCCTTCAATACCGATAACGCAGAAGTAGCAATACCGCGAACCCTGGAGCTGGAAAATAATAAAAAGGGATAAGTCTCTGCTCAGTAGGGAGGATTGGGGGGAAAACGACAATAAAAACGACTCCAAACATTCATATTCATACCACCAATCAGATCCATATCAAACATAATCATATGTAAACAATCATTACAATGAACATGAATAAATAAATAAAACTAAAAAGGAAATCAATGTTATGAATAAATAACGGACAAGACATACAAATAAAATGCATTGCTACTATCCGAATACACCTCGCGTGAGTTTAGGGATCTACCCCAAGGATATCTTGGGATATGCACTCCGCTTCATATCCTATCTATAACCACAGGTCCGTAGCATAAAGAAAAGAACGACTTACCGAATCTCCAACCGAATAGGGTTTGCAACCACTTAAACAAGCACGTTGGGTCTTAACAGCCCAAAGC
Organism: Ficus microcarpa; assembly: GCA_025413485.1. Classification (NCBI taxonomy): domain Eukaryota; kingdom Viridiplantae; phylum Streptophyta; class Magnoliopsida; order Rosales; family Moraceae; genus Ficus; species Ficus microcarpa. Next base: position 4,498,830 of record CM046377.1, on the reverse strand, counting down.
TAAATCATTTTTCCAAAGTAAAAATATGCTTTGAACATTGCACAAAACACCGCATCGTATATTCTTAACAGCCCAAAGCTAAATCATTTTTCCAAAGTAAAAATATGCTTGAACATTTCACAAAACACCGCATCGTAAAATCTGCAAACATTATCATTTAGAATCATTAATTGCCAAGCAATTCACAGGACGACATTCATGGCATAAGTACAAGTTAAGGGAAGGAATATAAAAGTTATGATTCACATATCCATATAAATCATCACAAATATTAAAAACAATGAACAAGCCATTCAACAGAACTTTCTAATAACTTAAAGGTCTTGAAAATAGTCTTATTTTGAGTTTGTAGCATCACCTAGTAAGCTATACGACTCTTCCAAACCAATGGGGATCAAGTGCACATCAAACAGGTTCCAAATGGAGAACTTTATGTGCAATTTGGTCATGTCCGGTCAACCAGAAGGTGACGTCTGGTCAACTGGACAAAGGCAGAGAGCAACACCCAGGTTTCCCCTGTTTTGCACCCAACTTGTAAAATTCATAGAATATCCATTTCTAATCCAAGTTAGGTGTGTGACAGCTCGTTGGAAAGGTTAGGAAGTCTACTTTCTAAATATGTGATCAATTTCTTATCATTAAACTCCCACTAATACCAGTTTTAACATTAATATCCGCTGTCCCGAAATAGTGCAGTTTTTATCTTTTTAGTCCAAACTTAAAAATAACATAAGTTGATTTACCGAACTCTGTTTACAATGTTTCAAAACCATAAATACAACTTGAGGAGTCTACATTAAAAACAAAACAAGGTTCTAAGGCTACCTATTCACCATAAGTCTCCAAATAAGCAATTCCGTACATAGAAATCATTTATTCTAGACTTTGTTAATAGTTTCTCTTACCAAAATAATGTACTCAAGAATGTATTTAGTTTTTTAAAATGTCGAAGAAACCTTCAAATAAAATGACAAAAACTCCCATATCAAAGTCCTCGTGAACGCAAGGGTTAAACGTCACATATGCATGTCATTCCTCATATTGGAATTTTATCAAACACCACACATGCATGCATATAGTTTACTTATATATCAACGTGTAACTTATGGAACCTCTATCAAAATATCACATATATGATATATCTACATAAAAACAATATCAATCCTAACATCAATTATGTATATACAATTAATCCTAATCCACAAATCCATTGTTTAAGGAAATTGGGGTTTTACCAAAATCGTACAAATTCAAACACCCTTTATACTTAAATCACATATTCACACAACAAATAAATCAAAACATCATCTTCGAGTGAGCATTTCAGATTTCAAACATCTAAATATTTAGACAAAAATCGAGATTCTAGATAAATTTTAACAACAAGAACCATCATAGATTCAAACAAAATAACCACAAATCATGAACAATTTTCGGATCTGACAAGGAAAGAAAACCCCTACCTCAAAGCTTCCAAAAATGCAAGCTCCAAGCCCATGAGCTAAACATGATTACAACACTAGATTAGAAAGGAAGTTCGTATTGAAGACATGCTATACAAATTTAGAAGTTTTGAAACTCGGAACCCTAGCTCTATATTTTAAAATCTCCACGAAATCATGCTTGAACCATGAAATTGACTTCAAAAACGGACTCTCCAAGGTTGAAAACACAAAAGCCCTCTACTTAGAGTTTAGATTTGCTCTTCCCGTGAAGGAGAGAGAGAGAGAACGATGAATGATAGAGAAAGATAGCGTGAAAGAGAGAGAGTGTATGTATGTGTGTGTTCTGTACGTGAAGAAAGAGGGAGAAGGTGAAAAAGTAAAAGAAGGAAAAAGGGAAAAAATTAAAAAAATAGGTATTAGGCCTATTTAGTGAGCCTAAAAAATTTGGTAACCAATTTGATTATCCATTCATAAATAATTGCATCCCAATACTATGAGTTAAGTAACTAAAAATCTCTCCCAAAATTTTTTTATAACTAACCCGACACAAAATTGAACTCAATATAAAATTAAATCACAGAGATTTAATTTTTAATAATTCTCTATATTTGTGGCTATATTATAATGTCCTCTTTATTTATGGGATAGCTTATAATTTTTAAGAATTGATCTAATTCTTGAAAAATTATACTAATCATGTTCAATTAATTCAAGATTACACCACTAATCTTAAATTAATTATACTAATTCCTTACTTAATTCTTCAGGTCGTTATGTATTAGCTCCCCTCATCAAAGTTTTTGGTTTTGTCATCGCCGAGGTAAGGGAGATCTGAACTCCGTTCTCATGCGAAGGAGATCAGATAGCACAATTGTTGGCAATGTGGAAGGTGGATGAATGGCTAGCGGTTGTCACTACCGCCGAGAGAGATCTCAGCTGAGCCTCAGATTGGCAAAGGCGGCCATGATCTCAGTAGAGATCAAAGCGTGAGGCTCAGATCTTCAACCGTCACGATCTTCGCCAGCCCAATGTCGAGATCTCTGCCCGTCGTTGCAATCGCCTCCCCCTTCTATGATATTCTCCAGCCGCCTCAATCGCCTCCCACTAGAGCCCGAATCCCATCAACTACCGCTCCAGCGAGACGACAACGACGAAAACTATTAGCTGTGTGTGTGGGTGAGGACATATCGGATAACGGTGATGAACATCTAGGGAATCATCTCCCTATTAAGTAGGAGCCTGATCCCCTTCTTCAAAATTTCAACTATTTTTTTAAATTCCTGACATCTAGGGAATCATCTCCCCATTCAGGAGGAGCATGATCCCCTTCTTCAAAATTTCAACTATTTTTTTAAATTTCTTTCTTTACATTTTTCCCCCCCCCCTGATTTTGGCATACTTTAATAGTGTTTGTTAGATTTTTGTAATTACATTGAATATTTCTGATTTCTGTCTTCTAATACAGTCAAAAAATCTAAAAAAATCGGCGGATTTTTTGGTTTCCAATTGGTAACCTACTGGCAGCGGTGTTTATCAATTGGTAACTAACTTGGTTACCGGTCGGTAACTGTCGGCAGATCAGTTATTTGGGGAAATATCTCCAGAAATTAATCTCCATTTATTTCTGGAATATTCTTCCCTTATTTCTTTCCTTAGTATTGGTTAGTCTATTTTTAGTATAACCGTGTATTACAGTCTATATAAGACTGATCTCTGTACCCTAAAGAATTATGGTGGAATAAATCTATTTTCTGCAGTGTTTCTTCCCTTGCTTCGTGTTCCTCCTTGGGTGTTTATTTCTTCATGGTATCAGAGCTCCAGGTTTAGGTCTGGTCTGATTAAACACCAAGTTGCAGGAACATGTACAAAAGGGCTCTATCCGGGTCGGGCGGAGATGAGATTCCTGGAGATGGTTCCAGCGTCTCTAGGACTACCTCCACGACTGGCCCCGCTGCAAACTCCACCACCAATCCATTCAATATTTCAGAAGGAAGTTCTGCCCTTCAGATTATGTCCATCAAATTGAATGGTAAGAATTTTCTTAAATGGTCTAGGTCGGTGCTTATGGTGATCAGGGGGAGAGGCCGAATGGGATATTTGGATGGCTCAATCCAAAAACCCAGCAGTGAAGACCCGACGTATGCTACATGGGAGGCCCACAACTCTATGGTCATGGCGTGGTTAATCAACTCAATGGAGGATACCATTGCCGACTCCTATATCCTGTTCCCAAGTGCAAAACAAATCTGGGATGCAGTGACGTTGGCGTACTCTGACTTGGAAAACACCTCGCAAATGTTCGAGTTGAGAAACAGGGCAAAGGAGTTGAGACAAGGTGAGAATGATGTAACTCATTACTTTCATGAGTTAACGAAACTTTGGCTTGAATTGGACCTGTTTACTACCCCTGCTTAGAAGGATCCGGAGGATGCGATTTTGTTCAAAAACATGGTAGAGCGTGACAGGGTCTATGACTTCCTTGCTGGACTTAATAAAGATCTCGATGAAGTACGTGGCAGACTTTTGGGACAGAAACCGTTACAGCCCATTGAAGAAATATTCGCTGAGGTGAGAAGAGAAGAGTCTAGGCGTCGTGTGATGCTTCAAACAGCCCCTACAAACTTCGAGAGTTCATCCATGGTTGCCCGTGAACAAACCAATCAAGGAGAGAACAAGGTGGTCAAGAAATGTGAGTACTGCAAGAAATTGTACCACACTAAAGACACTTGCTGGAAACTCCATGGAAGACCCGCAAATACAGGTTCGAACAAGAAGAACCAGAAGGAGGGAAGAGGTTTCCACGCTGCAGCAGAGAGTCAAGAGTCCTCGGACTCATCCTCTTCACCTTTCACTAAGGAGCAGATGGAACACTTGATGCAGATGTTCGGCCAGAAGAGTTCAACGTCACTTATGGCACACTCAGGTAAAATCCGTGCCTTAGTGGGTGAAAAAAACAGGAAACAAAAACCATGGATTTTAGACTCGGGTGCTACTGATCACATGACGGGGGACCTTGGATTATTTTCTGTTTTTAAACCAATTTCTGGTAACAAAAAGGTATAGATTGCAGATGGAACTACTACTGTTATAACAGGAGCAGGGACAGTAGTGGTGGGATCAGAAATTAGACTGCAAGGGGTTCTCTTTGTGCCTGATTTGTCGTTCAATTTGCTTTCCATTAGCAAAGTTACAAGAGACCTAAATTGTGACGTAATTTTTTCTGCCTCTGATTGTGTTTTTCAGGACCGGTTATCGAGGAAGAGGATTGGCAGTGCTAGAGTCTTTGGGGGCCTCTACTATTTTGTAAGCATTCCTGATGTTAGTGTAAAGGCTCAAGTGGCTGCAAGTGAACCCTCTTCAAGAACCCAAGAAATAATGTCCCTCCATTATAGATTAGGACATCCTAGTTTTAATTATTTGAAAATCATGTTCCCGAAGTTGTTTAGAACTAATGAAAAATTCCATTGTGAAATTTGTCAGTTTGCTAAACAAACTCGTGTTTCTTACTCTCCCGTGTTATCCCGTGTGTCAAAGCCCTTTACTCTTATTCACAGTGATCTATGGGGTCCATCTCGTGTCTTAAGTCTCAATAACAAGAAATGGTTTATTACCTTCACTGATGACTGTACTCGAACATGTTGGGTTTATTTGTTGAGAGAAAAAACAGAGGTAAAAGAGGTTTTTAAACGGTTTCATTCTATGATCAAAACACAGTTTAATGAGAACATTAGAGTGTTTAGGAGTGATAATGGCACGGAATATTTCAACTCAGTGATGAGTGAGTGTATGTCTAGCCTTGGGATTATACATCAGAGTGCGTGTGTGAATACCCCACAACAAAATGGAGTGTCCGAAAGGAAAAATAGACACATTTTAGAAGTAGCCCGTGCACTACTATTCACTGCCAAACTACCTAAAAAATTTTGGGGGGATGCTGTTCTTACAGCAATTTTCTTGATAAACCGGTTACCCTCTAGGGTTCTCAATTTTAAAAGTCCTCTTGAAACCTTAGACAAGGCTTACCCAGAATTAAACTTTAGAAACCACTTACCCCTTAAAACTTTTGGTTGCACGGCTTTTGTTCACAACAGAGCACCGAATAGGGGGAAGCTGGACCCACGAGCCTTGAAATGTGTTTTTCTGGGTTATTCCGCAACCTAAAAGGGCTATAAGTGCTATTCACTTGAAAAGGGGAAATATTATGTGTCTAGGGATGTCACCTTCTTTGAACATGATTTTATGTTTTCAGAGAAGAATTCTCTTCAGGGGGAGTGTTTTAGGGACGAAGAGAATTCGTGGGAAAGTCAGGAGCGAGGGAGTCTAGAAAAATCCAATTCTGACAGTTCTGACAGTGGTAGGAACCAACCATCTTTTGATTATTGGGACTACTCATGGGATTGTGGTCCTATAAAACAAACGAATGTGGAAACTTCATCAGACAATGACCCTAGCCTGAGTCCCGAGCATGATCCAAACACATCTCTTGAGCCAATCGAAAAACAACCACCCGAAACCAATACCCACTTGCCTGAACCCGAGACACAAACAGCTCCCCTTCGTGAACAGGAACAGGGAAAACTGCAGCCTTTTGAGCTCACATACTCGCGCAGGAAGGTTCATAAAATGGCCGAGGAACAAAAGGACCTGCATGACAATCATCCAACTCCTCTAACCGGTTTTGATGGAGGTGTGAGTGATCTAGATGTTCCCATTGCAGTGAGAAAAGGGGTAAGGAAGTGTACTGAACATCCAATTTCTAACTTTGTTGGATATAACCACTTGTCTTTGTCTATCAGGGCTTTGGTTTCCAATCTGGCCAGTGTGGAGATACCAAGCAGAATCGAAGAAGCAATGATGATACCTGAATGGAAGGAAGCTGTAATGGAAGAAATGAGGGCGCTTGAGAAGAATGAGACTTGGATTGTTGTTAACAAACCAAGTGGCAAAGTTCCTGTGGGATGTAAATGGGTGTTTACTGTTAAGTACAAGTCAGATGGGTCTATCGACAGGTTCAAGGCAAGACTAGTTGCAAAAGGTTACTCTCAGACCTACGGAATAGACTATCAAGAAACTTTTGCCCCAGTAGCTAAGATCAATACGGTCCGCGTACTAATTTCACTTGCAACAAATCTGGACTGGCCACTTCAGCAACTTGATGTTAAGAACGCATTTCTTAACGGAGATTTAGAGGAGGAGGTGTATATGGAGTTACCTCCTGGCTTTGGTGGGTCCAGTGGGGGCAACAAGGTGTGCAGATTGAAGAAATCACTATACGGGTCGAAGCAGTCTCCTAGAGCTTGGTTTGGTCGGTTCACTAAGGTGTTGAAGAGCCTTGGGTACAAACAAGCTAATAGGGATCATACATTGTTTTATCGACATAACAGAGGTATGATTACAGCCTTAATAGTTTATGTTGATGACATCATTCTTACAGGGAATGACGTAGAAGAAATGAAAGTGTTGAAGACTAAGCTTGCTGAGGAGTTTGAGATCAAAGATCTGGGCAGCCTGAGGTATTTTTTGGGAATGGAAGTTGCTAGAAATAAATCCGGTATCTCAGTCTCCCAGAGAAAGTACACACTTGACCTTCTTAAGGAGACTGGAATGCTAGGATGCAAACCAGCGGATACACCAGTAGACTATAGTTTGAAGAAGAAAGAAGATGAGAAGAATGAGCCAGTAGATAAGGGGCGGTTCCAGAGGTTGGTGGGAAGACTAATATACTTGTCGCATACTCGGCCAGATATAGCGTTTGCGGTTAGCCGAGTCAGTCAGTTTATGCATGCACCGACAGAAGCCCATTTGGATGCTGTCTTTAGGATCATTCGGTATTTGAAGGGGAGTCCTGGTCGTGGTTTGTTTTTCAAGAAAACTGACAAGCGGGGAGTCGAAGTCTATACAGATGCTGATTGGGCTGGTTCGGTTGAGGATAGAAGGTCTACTTCGGGGTATTGTATGTTTCTTTGGGGCAAGATCGTGACATGGAGAAGCAAAAAGCAACCCGTGGTGGCGAGAAGTAGTGCTGAAGCTGAACTGAGGTCCGTAGCTCATGGTGTGTGTGAATCTCTGTGGCTAAAGATGTTATTAGAATAGTTACATATCAGAAATAACCTTCCTCTGGGTTTGTTCTGTGATAACAAAGCAGCCATAAGCATCTCTCACAACCCAGTGCATCATGACAAGACTAAACACGTGGAAGTTGATAGGCATTTCATCAAGGAAAAGATCGAGGAAGGGATCATCCAAGTCACCTACGTCCCTACTTCTGAGCAAGCGGCAGATATACTAACTAAGGGATTGCTGAGAGTGATTTTTGAGAAACTTGTAGACAAGCTTGGTATGCACAATTTGTACATACCAGCTTGAGGGGGAGTGTCGGCAGATCAGTTATTTGGGGAAATATCTCCAGAAATTAATCTCCATTTATTTCTGGAATATTCTTCCCTTATTTCTTTCCTTAGTATTGGTTAGTCTATTTTTAGTATAACCGTGTATTACAGTCTATATAAGACTGATCTCTGTACCCTAAAGAATTATGGTGGAATAAATCTATTTTCTGCAGTGTTTCTTCCCTTGCTTCGTGTTCCTCCTTGGGTGTTTATTTCTTCAGTAACCAACTAGAGTTGGTGGAGTCATCCGTACAAATTAATAAGTATAATTGATATTTTAAAATAAATAGGTAAATAAATACTTAAGATGTCATGTTATGTTATTTCTTGTAAGAGTTTTTCTGTGCTGTAAAAATCAATCCAAAACATGATTTTATGACACTTCTCTAAAGTTCTCATTACTAATTAAGTACCATACCCCATTGTTAGAAAACCTCATTATCTATTTATAACTTATCTCATATCACATACAATGTCAGGAATGCTTAAATATACTACGTATACATGCTAACATATACTTTTATAAATCAGTATACATGCAAACATATACTTTTATAAATCATACTTTAATTAATATTATACTTCAATTGAAATTAAAAATATATATATATATCCCACTTTAAAAAGGAAAGAAAATAAAATAAACCTTTCTACTTTTTTTTAGTGAACAATTCAAATAAAGAAACCAAAAAAAAAAAAAAGTGAATAAATTAACTAAACGTATTAGATTCTATAGATATTTATTCTATTCAGAAAAGCGTTGGAAGTGTGAAACAATGTAAAGCAAAGAAGCACAAATTGTCAGAAAGAAAGAAAAAATAAATAATTATTCTAAACAAATAATATACAACAGAGCAGTCTTAACTACATGTCTATACAAGGAAAACAGCTATTTATCGTGATCTACAAATTATTAACTCCTAGTTTTGAACCTTTAGCACAAGTCATGTTTGCATTTTATCAATAGTCTTCTTGGAGAACCAACAAATTTTATAAAATCAGACTGTTCTGAATTCCCTCTACCTGCCAATACCGGGTTCTCGTAAGAAAATGTTGATATGCAGCTATAAACTCGCGCGATCAGTTTGAAATAAAATTTCTTGATGGATATGTCGCAGCATCTTTAGGAGGCAAGTTCAACTCTCTCTATATCATCTTAGAGGTCTGGAGAGCAAAATTCTGAACCATTAGTTATGTCTTCCCAAAGTTCCCGAATCCAGAGCACTACTACATAGTCACGTTTTTAGTTTGCTTTCAGTTAAGCAGAAAAACAGACGAGTGATCTTGTTTACCAAAGTCTGAAATTACATAGCCATGTGTTTTGATTTTTGCTTGTAAAGGTATTACTCTAATCTTATCACCTGACAAGTATTAAATGATGGAAGTGGCAGATACTTGTTTGAGTTGATCTGATAAAATAGCTCGTGACTTCTGAAAGAAAACGAAATACCTCATGTTGATCGTCAAGAATGGAGGAGCTTCCCGAACACCAGCTTCGAGCAGCTTAGTCACCCTGCAAGATTTGATATTGGACAATATAAGCAACCGTGCAAAGCAACAGGGATATATAAACATACATTGAACCATTACTTCACTCCTTTTATCGACTTAATTCTTTTCAGACCATATGACGTGTAAGTGAATCTCTTTTGGGTAAGGCTAGTTTGCTTGGCTAGTCACTACGCACAACACCATTGAGAAAGATGAAGTAGAGGTACACAGAAGGACTAAATCCAAAACGAGCCGTAAGCAATATGTGGCAATAGTACGTGGCAATGGTATTGCAAATAATTTCCAGATATAAAACCAAGGTTGACATGAAATTCAAGAAACCAAGGTAAATTACTCACAGCAAAGTCTTGCAATGGTAGTAAATGAGATAGTACGAACTGTGAAGAATGGCCTCTTGGTCTTTGTTATTGACACTAGTGTCAGTATCGTTGGTCCAAAATAACAAAGAGTTGGCTATCTTGTCCGATATTTTCTAAACATAAAAGGTTTAACCGACCTAATTGGCTCATATCTTGGTTTACTCATTCAGCTGGAAGATGATGCAATTACGATGCCCATTTGAACCATTTTCTCTCTTCATTGTCACTTCTTGCCCCTGCAAGAAATATTAAACCAAATTGAAAAATAATGCTCAACAGATGGTGAATGCAAAATTTCAATGATATCTAGTGCTAGTTACTGATTGTTGGTCCGAATTGCTAGTTCAAGAGAGAACTCATCCTCAACTTGGCAAGAGACATACCAACATATATACATATATATGTATAATATGGATACGTTTTTCTTCACACACAGGCACAAATATTTAAAGATAAACTACTAGCATCAATAAAGCAGATGATCCTATGTCAAAACATAAATTTCTAAGCAAGAATTTATTTGGAGAC